>JAYXIM010047378.1:0-44436 GCA_037575425.1 Anastrepha fraterculus
TAGTTTTGCGGTGTTAGTTCTGCCTTCTCCAAACTGGATAAAGAGGCAAAGCGAATGGGTCCGATGGTGAACGAGGACAGAACGAAATACCTCCTGTCATCAAACAAACAGGCGGCGCACTCGCGTATAGGCACCCACGTCACTTTTGAAAGTTATTACTTCGAGGTTGTTATGACTCTGAGTTGAAAACATCAGGTGGAGAAGGACTTGGCTTCACTTGGTGTGTCCAATTGGCGCCGATTAGCACAAGAAAGAAACAACTGGCGCGCTTTGTTAAACTCGGCTAAAATCGCGTAAGCGGTTATCGCGCCAATTAAGATGAAGAAGAAGTTTTGAAAATAGAAAATACGGAGATCAAAGTCATCAGACTTCAAAATACATAAAGCAATAATGGAAGGAGATTTCAAATGTGATCTTAGATGTCAGCTATCTCGAGCTACTTAAAAAAGAGGTTGTCTGCAAAGTCGGTTTACTGACGATAGTTTAACGTGATAACGTCATAAGAAAATACTGATTGAATGGTTGCATTTTTCAAAAGAAAATTTTAATTTTATTTGTTTGATACATATTTTGTATGGATATAGAGAATGAGTTAACATTAACATAACATATACTTTAACATAACATAACATAACATAACATAACATAACATAACATGACATAACACAACACAACACAACACAACACAACACAACACAACACAACACAACACAACACAACACAACACAACACAACACAACACAACACAACACAACACAACACAACACAACACAACACAACACAACATAACATAACATAACATAACATAACATAACATAACATAACATAACATAACATAACATAACATAACATAACATAACATAACATAACATAACATAACATAACATAACATAACATAACATAACATAACATAACATAACATAACATAACATAACATAACATAACATAACATAACATAACATAACATAACATAACATAACATAACATAACATAACATAACATAACATAACATAACATAACATAACATAACGTAACATAACATAACATAACATAACATAACAAATTACCCCGTATTAAAGCACTTATCAACAGCTTTCATTTGATACCCATATTGTACATACACAACCAAAGGTTACCCGGGTCCACGTTTTGACCTATATCTCGAGACCCCAGTCACGGAGCGGCATGAAAAATACTCTGTACTAAAGCATTCACCAACAGCTTCCATTTGATACCCATATTGTACATACACATCCGAAGGTTACCCGGGTCAACGTTTTGACCTATATCTCGAGACCCTATCTACCAATAGGTATTCAAACTATACGGAAATCATCTTCAATACCTACTTAACAATGTGCGTAAGTTTGGTTTAATTCGGTTCAAAGACACGGCGGGTCCACGTTTTGGCATATATTTCGAGACCCTAGTCATCAATAGGTATGAAAATTACCCCGTATTAAAGCACTTATCAACAGCTTTCATTTGATATCCATATTGTATAAACACATTCTAGGGTCCACGTTTTGGTCTCTATCTCGAGACCCTAGTCACGGAACGGATGGAAATACTCTGAACTAAAGCATTCACCAACAGCTTCCATTTGATACCCATATTGTACATACACATCCGAAGGTTACCCGGGTCCACGTTTTGACCTATATCTCGAGACCATATCTACCAATATGTACCCAAACAATACGGAAACCATCTTCAATACCTCCTTAACAATGTGTGTAAGTTTGGTTTAATTCGGTGCAAAGACACGGCGGGTCCACGTTTTGGCATATATTTCCAGACCCTAGTCATCAATAGGTATGAAAATTACCCCCTATTAAAGCACTTATCAACAGCTTTCATTTGATATCCATATTGTACAAACACATTCTAGGGTCCACGTTTTGGTCTCTATCTCGAGATCCTAGTCAGGGAGCGGATGGAAATACTCTGAACTAAAGCATTCACCAACAGCTTCCATTTAATACCCATATTGTACATACACATCCGAAGGTTACCCGGGTCAACGTTTTGACCTATATCTCGAGACCCTATCTACCAATAGGTATTCAAACTATACGGAAATCATCTTCAATACCTACTTAACAATGTGTGTAAGTTTGGTTTAATTCGGTGCAAAGACACGGCGGGTCCACGTTTTGGCATATATTTCCAGACCCTAGTCATCAATAGGTATGAAAATTACCCCGTATTAAAGCACTTATCAACAGCTTTCATTTGATACCCATATTGTACATACACATCCGAAGGTTACCCGGGTCCACGTTTTGACCTATATCTCGAGCCCTATTTCCAAAATAAAATATAATCCATGTTACTCGTGATGTAGCTTTCGAATGGTGAAAGAATTTTTAAAATCGGTCCAGTAGTTTTTGAGCCTATTCATTACAACCAAACAAACAAAGTTTTCCTCTTTATAATATTAGTATAGATATGGTAAATATTACCATACATTTTTTCCTTCAGATATAATAAAAAAATAATAATAATAACATTAAAACAACAGGTATTATTAACAAACTTGGTTTTATTTTAAATTCTTCAAGTGAATCAAATTAATAATAATCAATAAGAAGGCATATGCAAATACAAATACGTGAATTTATATATGTACATTTGCGCATATACATACATACATATATACGCTCACTTAAGTAGGAGAGAGCAAGATGTCGAACGTTGCCGTTCGTTTGCTTTGTTTGCTTTGTCGTTCGTTCCGCCCTTTCGCTTGCAGTTCATTCAATGCAATGAGCAAGGTAACGGCAATGAGCAAGGTAACACTAATATGAGCAAGGTAACACTAATGAGCAAGGTAACACTAATATGAGCAAGGTAACGGCAATGAGCAAGGTAACACTAATATGAGCAAGGTAACACTAATGAGCAAGGTAACTACATATGAACAGTAATGAGCAAGGTAACGACACATTTTTTCGTGCGTGCAGCCTGTTAAATCGAATTATAAGACGTTATCACGTCAAAATCCGTGATGACCTTTTAGAAAAGCTCCTTTTTTCAGAGAAAATTCTGCAGAAAACGTACTCAAAACTATAAAAAATGTGCGAATGGCTTATATAGGCTGGGCCATGTAAAATTTGCTTTTTGAATCGGCTATAAAAAAACTAATCAATATTTTTTCAAACTTTTTTTTTTTAATTTTAAAGATTGAACATTGTCATTAATGAATACAAAATAATATCGTTCAAATGATTGCCACGACTGGCTTTACAGTAGGCCATTCGATCAACCCAATTTTTAAGCACATTTTCGATTGCTTGGGCTCCAATTTCTTGAATGGCAACTTCTCTGGATGGTTCGCATAGCATTTGTCCTTAACGGCTTCCCACAAAAAATAGTCCAACGGGCTTAAATCACAGCTCCGAGGCGTCCAATTGATATCGGAATTTCGGCTGATTATTCGGTTTTCAAAAACGGTAGCCAAAAGTTCGAGTGTAACTTTGACATGAGCCTTGAACAAGTGACAAAAAAATTGTTTCACAATATGGCGGCTGTTTAAAACAAAAAATTCAAATTTTTCCAAAAACTCCGGTTTTTCTTTAAATACTAAATGAAAAGTTATAGTTTCGAACTAAGATTATCCGACGAAGGTCTGTATAAAGAACATCCTCCCCAAGTTTGAAGTAAATCGGTCTATTAGAACTCGAGATATCTTTACCGCCAGCTCGATAAAAGTAGTTTTGAGAAAAACGTGTTCAAAAATTTTCAGACAAGACGCATCGGAACCAAAAAGGCTATCTCATGAAATAATAGGAGATATACCAGGGCACTGTAGGGCTGACCAACTTAAGTGTAAGTAATAAGTAATTTTATGCAGATACCTCTCGCAACTTGTAAGCTTCTCATTAAGGGCGCACTAATCAGTTCTGCAAATCAAAGATGAATTAATGTCAATACATGTGAAATTGCTAGGCAAGCATGGCCAAGGCTAAATTTACGTCTATCCCAGAATATTATAAAATTGAGTAGACTTCAAATCAGGACCTTATTAGGGGCCCTGACAGGGTAGCTGTCCTTCGCTTGAGGCAGCTGGCCGTCACTTTCGGAGCCTTTCAGCCCTTCAGCATGTCGGTTCTTTTGTTATTCTAAAGTATGTATGTATAGGGGCATCTATAAAACAGTATGAGAGTATGTGTAGGCTCGATATGCTAAGGTTTATGAAACTTAAGGTTAGTTATTTTTGATCATTCGAAACTTGCACCAAACTTGATTTTCAGTACTTGCAATAATTGAAATTGAAGCCTTAAAGGTGAAATCAAAGATCTCGAATAATCTATTCTACGATCAAATTCTTCGAATAGAGATGCCAGAGTATGTGCGTTTAGTGGGATACGCAGGTGGCATTACAGCTGTAATAACCGCTCGAAACACTGACGAAGCCAAAAGGAAGATAAATCAGGTGATGATCCGAGTTCCGACATGGCTTCGGAGAAATCCGAGCTACTCCTTCTAACCAACAGACGTATCCCATTAGAAGTAGATATACAAGTACTCGATGCCACTTTATCGGCAAAAAGAGTGGTCAAATACCTAGGAGTGCAGTTAGACACAAGGCTAACTTACTGGGGGCACTTAAATCATGCTGCCACAAGAGCTGCCAAAGTGAGCGGCATGTTAAGTAAGCTCATGGCAAATCTTGGAGGTCCAACGCAGAACAAGCGAAAACTTTCAATGGACGACGAACTCGACGGATGCGAAATATGGGCAGATTCGCTAAGGGTGCAGAGTGGCTTCTTCATACAGAACAGTATCTGAAGCAGCGATTTTAGTTATCAGCGGAACCATTCCTATAGGTATTCTAGCACAAGAGCGCAAACGGAGATCGGAAGCAAAAATCTCAGGAATCCCAGTACCACGCTTCTCCGATATTAGAGTTCAAACACTCACACTTAGGCAGGCAAGATGGAACTCTGTACGGTAGATGGACAGTGAAACTAATATCCGATCTAAAAAAAGTGGGTAGAAAGAAGGCACGGCGAGGTTAACTATTTCATCACACGGTTTTTGTTCGGACATGGATCCTTTCGCAAGTATGTGTGGCGAATGGGAAAAGTGAGCCCACCAAACTGCATATGTGGAAATACTGCGTATGATGATGCGGAGCAGACCTTCTTTAAATGCGAGAGGTGGAACATAGAGAGAACAACTCGGCAACGAGCTATTGGTGTATTTACACCTGAAGAAATAATCGAGAAAATGATGATAGACGAAGAAAAATGGATTGCCATCGGAAATTTCGTGGAGGATATTATCCGAAACAAGAAGCGTGAAATGCAAAGTTATGCTGAAGAGCATTGGGCATAGGTTGCTCAAAGCAGGCGACCCTGGACGAAGAGTGAGTAAGTCAGTGACGCCGTCTTGGCTCTACCTCTACCTCGAATCAATGCGGAAGCAGTCCTGGGATGGAGGGAAAAATTCAAGAGAAGAGGATATTTTTAGTAGAATCACAACACACGTAGTAGCTACGGTTACTATATGGTGCGAAGGCATTTTTAGCCCAACCTCACCGCCAAAAACAAAAAACTATTAAATTTGTTAATGTTTTCTGTTCACTAGTTGTTAAATGTTAAAAGTTTATGCCCAGAAATGCTATTTAAAATGCCATTATTCGATATTCCATATAGCGACATTGGTTATCCGAATTTGCCTGA
The DNA here is from genome assembly GCA_037575425.1 of Anastrepha fraterculus. NCBI lineage: Eukaryota > Metazoa > Arthropoda > Insecta > Diptera > Tephritidae > Anastrepha > Anastrepha fraterculus. The sequence continues at coordinate 5,688 of JAYXIM010047378.1, forward strand.
CATATTTCAAATTTCAATAAACCTAGTACGGCAACATTAATTATTTCAGCATATTTCCTTATGAAAAAAAGAGCCTCCCTAATATTCAGTATCTTCGAAAAGGTTGTCGAACTCACTACATAAAAGCTGCGTGAATATCTATTACACAAACCAAAACCACCGGAAGCAGCAGCTAAGAACGTAAATCATAACTGAAGCAAAGAACGTAAAATTGTTACGTTCTCTGGCTCAAGCGGCTACGCGATAAATAATTGACGCTCTTTGATTCACGGGCTTTCGGTTTCGGTTCTTTGATGTTCATCCAATTCATATTCCACGGTTTTACGAATTTTTAAACCGCATTACTGGAAATTTTTACACAAAATTACCAAAGCGTTAAATTTTTTAAATATGCGAAAAATGGAAAAATCGGCTGTAAAAATAAAATGATCAAATGAACCGAAAGACTCAGTAGTAGCAAGCTGTCTTGGCTAAATTCTTGGTGTTTCGAGCATTCGAGTTATAGAAATTCGACTGAAAGAATTTACATAGGGCAAAATGCTACTAGTGAGGCTTCAGGCTTATTTGACCGATTTTTTTTTCAACAGATTTTTTTGGTTTTCACCTATTTAGCAGCTTTTTGCCATACCAGTTTTCAAAGTAAAGCAAAACAAACCGAGCAAGGCAAGCTGGCTTTGCGCCGTCCCCTTTAGTTTCTGCTTCCACATCCGCTGCGCGCCATTAACAACAAATTCATTCATAAAAGCCGGCCGCTTACTTTTTCGCCACAAATCCAACCAAATCGATGAGTCGATAATGCGCTCCAACAGCGCATTTTACAGCCGCTTGCGACGCACGTGAATCACCGCCACTTCAAGCTTGAACCGCAACCTGAATTGCGTCTTTTTTGCTCGTACGAGTGCCATTCCAGCTTTCTAGCTGTTTGCGCGCTATGAACGCAGTTTCGGAAAGCAACTGTAAACAATGTTTTGAAACAAACGCAAATGCCAGTTGAGATGACATAACGAAATGTGGGTGTATTTCTTAGAGGAGCGCAAACGGCCCTAAACACCTCAGAGCGGTGAGTGATAGCCCAAATAAGGCAAATTCATGTGGGAAGTGAGCGCTGGCCGGTCGCGAAGCGGAGGTGTTGAGTTTGGAATACTGGCTTCAAAGTCATTCAGTATTTTTAGGCCAGCGAAAGAGTGTCAACTGTGATTTTAGTTAATTAAGTGAAGCTTTAATAATTTTTAGTGATTAACATTTTCGTAAACAAAGAAAATATCGTAAAAGTTAACAACAAATATTGCGGTAAATTAAATGCAGCGCAGTGCAGTAAAGTCATAGACTTGAAAATTATAATAAAAATAAATATAAAAATCAAATAAATTTGGTAGAAATAATATATTCGTATTGAATTGATCAAATAAAGTAAAGAAGGTAAGATTTACCAACTTAAATTTTGCACTTTGCTGATTTATGATGAGTGATGAATATTTGCGTACTGATGTGAGAATTAGTTTGCTATGGATAGGAGTGTGGGTTCATTAGGAAGGCCCAAAAAAAATTATTTTTCTTGATACCTTCTCCATCTACTCACGTTGGAAAAAAAATTAACACTACAAAAAAAAAAAAAAATTTATTTAAAAATTTATGAAATTCTTACTATCAGGTCAGTCCTTGAGTTCGTGCGTTTTTTAAAGGTGGTTTTAAAATTAATAAAAAACATGTTTAAAGTATTTATTAATCAATAATATATCTTCCTTCATTATTTACAATGTCTTCACAACGTTTAGGCAAATTTTTAATTCCCTGCTCAAAAAATTGTTTGTCCTTGGAGCCAAAATACGATTCGATATCCCTTTTTATAGCTTCTTTTGAGGAATAGGATGAGTAACAAGATCATATGGGATTGAAGTCCACGGAAAAGGTGATAATCACAATTACGTTAGCTCCCATCCGATCTCGTTCAGCTTGCCTAATGTTTGCCTTGCGGTATGGGGTCTTGCGTTGCCGTGGTGAAACAAAACTTTGCGTCTATTCAATACCGGCCATATCACACCAAATAGACAGGAGAATCTTTTTGGGGTGAGGGCCATCTCTAGGGGTCGCTTCTGGTGTTTCATCTTTATCTAACCATTGGCGTTTGCGAACAGGATTATTGTAAAGGACCCATTTTTCATCGCCAGTAACGATACGTTTCAAGAAACTTTCATTTTCAAGCCGTTGCAGCGGCTGAGAACACACTCTCTGCTGAAGGTTGGCGACGGAAAGTCTATGCGGAACTATAAACGGAAAATTAATTCCTTAAAAAGAAATAGAAAGAAAAAATCGGAAAAAATTCAACACGACTTCTTTGACACCTATGGACAATGGAACATGACACAAAAACTATGTGTTTGCGCACCAAAATTACCTAAGAAATCGATTGCCTCAAAATTTGTGGTCTACAAGGTGAAGCCCAAAATAATTAAGTCTGAGCTCAAATAGAAACGACAAGAGCTTCCATTGGCACGAACTCCTTGTGGACAATTCCCTTGGAATCGTAAAAACAAATGAGCATCGACTTGATTTTCGACTTCTCCAAACGCGATTTTTTACAAGCCACCACGTTTCGGGCATGCCATTCGACACTTTGACGCTTAGTTTCAGGTTCATGTTGGAAACGACAACATTTCATCACCAGTTACAATGTTGTAAAGGAAGTTCCCGCCCTTTCTCGCCTCTTTAGTGAGGTATTTTGAATTTTAAATTCTGAGCAATTTTTGGTCCTCAGTTAACTTGTGCGGAATGAAACGTGCACCGACTTTCGAAGCCCAAATGAAGAGTTTAAATGTGATAAATCGATGTTTTGAAGATATTCAACTCCGATTCCATGAATTTCAACGATGATTTCGGTTCATTTTTGATCAATTCACGAACAATTTCCATGGATTTTTCGGTGACTACTGATTCTGTGTGGCGGTCCTTATGTTCATTGTCATTTATGTCCTCACAACCACCCGTGAAACGTGTAAGCCACTCATGAACTCTGCACGAGATAGACAATCAGCGCCATAAACTGTTTTCGTCAATTCAAATGTTTCGGTAAACGTTTTACCGATTTTAAAACAATATTGTATAGTAGCTCTTTGTTCGAAACTAATTTTTGTACCGATGATAGAAACATACTGACACTTTAGACGCAATAACTTCGCTTCTCCTGAACCGAATGTCACGAAGCTTTCACTGGAAGTCAGCTCGGGATACAACTTCCAACGAACTAACTCATCAAAAACATTTTTATGACGCCAGTCTTGTTTATTGTGGACTTCGCCTTGTACTTTTAGGCATCACAAAGTGAAAACCACAAATTGGCTAGATCGGAAAATTTTACGCCATTGCCATTAATTTAAACCCAAACATAGTTTTTTCTGTAAACGAGTGTAATTATTAAAATACAAATATCTTGCACGCAAACTGCTATTGTGAAATAAACGTAAATGGGGTTTCACCCATTGATTCAAGCTTTTCTTCGTAAAATTACTAGTAAGCAGTCCATCTACTTAGGAAAGATGACTGTTCCCTGTAACACCAATTAAAATTTATTTTTCGCATTTTACTCTTCGATTCAAATAAGACAGCATTTTCACCAATACAGGGTGTTCAACCTATACTTATCTCACTTGACATAATACAATTTACTGCATTAATGACCGTAAACATTATCGATGTGGCGCATTTATGGGCTATTTTTACTGTCGCGCAACAACTGCCCAAGTGAATCAAAGTTCTTGAGTGTCGGGTATAAGTCTGACACCCGGTATGATTTTTCCAAATTCAAATGAAACGAAAATAATTGGGATGAAGAAAATTATATTACCAGTGAAAGCGACACCAGATTATTTAGCCTTTTCGGGGCTAGATTTGACACCTCTTTTGGTGCTCTAACTTTGTAATTTTAGTCCAGCTTCGAAGTTTTATAAGAGTGTCGTTGCGACAGCCACCCTACCTACCTTCGTAGTTTTAGCAAGCCTTTTTTACTTAAAATATCAATTTTATAACATTTAAAAAGTTATCTACTTTTTATTCATAGAATATATGTAAGTGTAGTAGTCCCTTTTTGACTGTTGCCAAACCTCCGAATTACACTTAACCCAACTCGTTTTGTGAGATTTCCCTCGGCTCTCAAATATTAAAAAAAGAGACTCCTGCATTCGTTTGGCCACAGGCAGCGGCATAAACACTTTGAGTAATAAAAAACAAAAATAAAGTCAGCATCGGCACTTTCATGAGAGCAAATCTCGCCGGCTAAAACAACAGCAACGTCTACAAGCGATACAAAAGGAGTTCAAAACAAGTTACTCTGCAAATAAAAATAAGCAAAAACAAAATAGTAAAACACGCTTTTAAAGCAATTATCTTGCCACAAACTGCATCCGTACGTATTCGCAATTAAATCACACTGGATTCAAGGAAAAGGCAAAAGCAAGAGTAAAGGAAAGGCAAGAGTAAAAGCAATAACGAGAGTAAACGCAAAAGCAAGGGCAAAAGCAGAAGCAACAGTAAAAGCAATAACAAGAGCAAAAGCAATAGCAAAATCAAAAGCAATTCTTCCCATAGCAAGTGAGCGCGCACGAGCGACTCTCATTGAGAGCGATTGTGTAATGGTGATGATGATCATGAAGATCACTTGTTGCTGCTGTTGATTTGGTTGAAATTGCTTTTGCGTTGTTGTACTCAACACATGCGCACACCGATATATTTGCTGATGTGCAAATGTATTTGTACTGCAACCCACATCCAATTGAGTAGTGTTGATATGTCAAATGTTTAAACGGTACGAGTACCGATGTGCATTGTTATGATTGCTTTGTGTGCAGTTTATTTATTGTGAATTATTTTAGGACTCTGACAACATTTTGAGTAGGAATATAAATATAGTAGACACAGAAATATGCACACAGAAATATGTAGGGGAGGGGGCCCAGTTGTGACGCAGGCCCAGTTGTGACGCAGCTAAATATTTTTGACATGCGGTATGAAAATGACAGTTTGAGCCCTGCCAATCATGTTCGTTTGACGTTCAGCAGTTTTTGTGCAGACACCAACGTTAGTAGTCGCATTGTGTATACACGCACCAAACATCGTGTTGAAAATCGTGCGAAAAAGTTATTTTGATTTTTTTCAAAGTACCAAAATTTTGTGAAATTAACAGTGAAAAGGCGAGTGTAATGCATCAAAATATTGTATATGCCGTATATTTTGTGATTCTATATGGATTTATGTGATTATGTGGTGTCTATAAAAAACTTGCTTGTCATACACAAAATAGCATCGTGACCCGGTTGTGACTCAGCGGGTGGCCCAGTTATGACGCACCTTTTTTTTGCACTACGATCATATAGAACTGCCGAATTCCTACATTTTTGTTGTTGTTTAAAAAAAACCAACTGCCAACTCGATCAATTGCAACGTATGCAAGCGTCCAGTTCATTTGAAGTGCGCCAACATGCAGGCAAGTTATTTCACTTGCAAACACTGCGAAAGTGACGTGGACGGCGACTAGGAATATTTAGATGACGATGATGAATAAAAATCGTTGTCATTTATGGCCATTGAAGGACATTTTCTTTTGTGTTTTTCATTATTTTTGCCATTGAAAGCCTTCAAAACAAATAAATCATTAAATCACAACAATTGGTGTGACATTCCTTTCATATTTTCTCATTTCCAGTAAATTTCTTGAGGTGCGTCACAACTGGGCCACTTTTTTTTTGTCCTAAAAAAAGTTAACCTGAAAAAATTTGTTCCAAAATTTTTTGAGTAACTCAAATAAACATACTTTCTTTGGAGAAAAGTTGCGTTTGGTTAATAGTTAAATGTTAAACTTCTTCATTTTTCAATTTGCGGAACTGAGGAAAAAATTTTAATTTTTTTCAAAACCCGCGTCACAACTGGGCCCCCTCCCCTACACATAAATACAATAAATAAATTCTCGATATAGATATTCCCAAAAAACCTGTTTTTTGTGCAATAGTGCAGTTATTACTTGCAATCTCGAAAACAGTGCGCGCCATTTCTTTGAAGTGCTTAAATTTCGAAATGCACATACATATATAACCTACATGGCAGTATATAATTCGAGTCAATGGAAGTCGTAGTTTTCGCAAAACAGCTCTTGAAAGTTAAAGAAGAAGGCATTCTTGACGTTTTTTACTAAATTATCAAAGTTTATTAACTATTTTGTGGAACAAATTTTATACCGGCATAAGATAAGTTTTCTGAAAGACAATTTCGTCACCTACATTTTAAGCCTAAGTTTGTCTGAATCGACGAAAGATTTTAGAAGTTATGACCCATAAAGTCAACGCGTGTGAATTTGCAGCTTTTGACATGGCTATGTTTGAGATCGAAAATACGCTTTTACTCTCGAACTTCTTCTTTTATGTTGCATGGAATCTTCACGAAGTTGCATCCAGCAGTAGTCGCTCATCATTCCTTGATCCCAAAAGCCCTCATAACGCTTTTCAGTCGGAGCAATATCTTGATGAAATCGCTCGCCTCGTTTCAGCGACCTCAAATTAGTCTAAAAAACGCTTTTTGGTCGAGGACCATTTTTGAAGCTGAAATTTTGTAAACTAGTGTTATTGGTTAACAGTCGATTCATCTTGATTAGACTGTGAATCCGCCTATGTTGTCTATTTTCTTTTCTGCAATTTCTATCACTTTGGATTCGTTACAGGAATCCCCCTTATCTTGTTAGTTCATCAGCTTTTTCATTTCCTTGTATGTTGCCTATGGCCAGGTACCCAGATGACGTCTGAGTGATGTCTATCGTGCGTTCTAAAGCATTAACTTCTTTTTTGCATTGTCTGACGGTTTTTGAATTGGTTATATTGGTGACTTTGAAGCGAAGATGGCTGTTTGACTATCTGAAAAAATACATAGTTTCGTGTATGGTTCCTAAGCTGTTATTTTCCACGCAGCAAGGTTCAGGACCAATGACGGGAGCGTTTGCTTCCTTTTTCGCTAAAATGTCCGCAGTCTCATTCCCTTCGTGCTCCTCATGTTCCGGCGCCCACATCAGATTAACAAAGTGTGATAGATGCTAGATTTTCGAGAATTGTAAAACATTCCCAAACCTTGATTGGAATGAGAAGCTATCCAGTGATTCCAGAACTGCTTGACTGTCCGAAGAATGTTTATATTGACACCACGCGTGCCTCTTTGGAGACATTTCCTGGCACAAACCTCTAAGGCGTGGACCTCCGCCTGAAAAATTGCAATTGCTTTCTTGAAGTGTGGTCCGACAATTCCTGCCCCGGCACTACCGCCTTACATTTGTGACTCATCAGTAAACCACAACTGTGCGCCCTGTTTTAAAGATATTTCTTTGTTTCTCCAGGCTGAGCGAGCACTGATGACCACCTGGAAATTCATGGAGAATTCTATCTGGTCACATAGCGTCAGGCGCGTAGAGTTCATAATTGAACCCAGAATTCTTACATGCCCTGTATGATGAACTTCTTTAAGATGAAATCGATTAGAAAGCCTTAGGAATTCTGTAACTGCCGACCCTTTGGCTGCAAGGTGGAGTGGAACGAGTCCAGTGATCATTCCTAAGCCGTTGTGGGGCAAGTTCGCTTTGCTCCCAGACAGGCTATTCTGTATGCCTTGTTAAGTGTTATCTGAGTCTTAATGTGGTCTACTTTTGCCCATCATACCGAAAATGCGTGGCTGATCATTGGCACTATTATTGCCGTATAAGACTACGCCATCATCTTTGGCCGCAGACGCCATGTTTTACAGTTTTTTGTGATGTACGATAAATTATATTATTATTATTTTTTATTTTTTAGCATCATATTTGCATTCTTTGTTTCCATCAACTTAGCTTTCCGTTTAATTTGTTAACAAATCTTCGCTATTTACCCATTCACTCACATATTTCAACACATCTCGCCAGCTTATATTCTGTCAACTTGGGTAGAAAATAGACATCAGCGCTATTGGTCTCGACTTACTTAACTATCTATGTTTTGTAAAAAGATTTGACAAATAGTTTCTGAACACAATAAGAAACTTATTATTTATTACTTAAATAAAAATTGTGAAAAAATCATACGTCATTCTGATTCTCAAGAGTTCAGAGTTTTCTATGTTATGTCATGTCCACCTTTGCAAACTAAATTGTACCGCCAACGGTACGACTCTAACAGAATTTACATCACTAACTGAAGCCACCAACCAGCGATCGGCATCGGTGGCGCGAAACATTTATGTAGTTCGTATTTTGAGTTGGTGCATTGCGGATCGTTCGTTGGAAAACATTAGCGGAAGCGGATAAACGAAGTGATCACAGCTACATATATACACACATACATAGATATATGTATGTAGTTATAATTGGGGCTCAAGCTGGGGCTCAAAAGCTTATGTGAAAGAGTGAAAAGTGCGCGCGAATAATTGAAATTTGGAAATCAAACATACAAAAGAAATGTCATTGCGTTGTGGTAAAAAGGAAAGAGACAGCGAAAGCAATTGATTTAAATTGAATGTGCAATTACTTGTGCCTGCACACGAAGGAAATTGCAATAAAACAGCAACAACAAAACGAATAATAAATTTCTATAGTGGAAGTGAAGTGAAGTAAAGGAAATAAAGGAAGGCTGCCAGGCTCAGTAGAAATGTTAGTATGCAAAAAAAAAAAAAGTTAAAATAAATAAAAAAAATAAAATGCAAAAATAGAAATGTAATTAATTTCGAAATATATTGTAATAAATGAAAATTATTTTACAAATTTTTTTTTTGTTATTTCATTTCAACTGCACATTTCTATTGTCAAAAGTGTTAACTTTGTACGGCAGTGAAAATATGAAATGCGCAAAGTTTCAAGCTGTGATTCATGATTGGATTGACAGTTTTGAAAAACAACTTTTTAATTGTGTTTGCTAAGCGTTTTTTGTTTTGCTTTTTTGCTGGTGAATGACAAGTGCAACAAACCCGCAAATACCAGTTTTGCAAAGCAATGCAAAAATTTTAAATGCTTTGGTCAGCGCCATATTACAACAAAAACGTATTACGAAGTGCTTTTTAAAGCGTCATCAAGTCAAGGCTAATAAAATTTTGCAATGTGGAAATAAAAAAAAAAACAAGAAAAAAATAAAACAAAAGATAAAAACGAAAAAAAAATTAAATATAGACATGCAGTCATAATTAATCAAAATAATGCGCAAGCGTAAATTTAAATAATTTTTGCTAATGGCTCACAACACTCATTTTTGAACAGTGGCTAGTTTTTGCTTTCACCATCTGTGCGAGCTGTGATTAAGGATGACTAAAAGCACAAATTTATAAAAAAGAAGAAATTATGGGGAAATGTGATTAATTTAGTTTGTTTGGTGATCAACTTGAATGTGGGACTGACCCAACGTAAGAAATACTTCGTGTTCTCAAAATTAAGTGCAATGTCTAAAATCAAGAAATAATGAAATTTTAGAAAAATCTTAGTAATGCATAAAAAGAGAGAAATACACATATGGACATACATAAAATGTATAAAGAAATTAAAAAAAAATATTGAATTACCAGCTAAGTTAAGTTAAAATTGGAATTTTTTGAATGATACAGAAAATGGATTTTAGAATTTAGAAGAAAAAATAATTTTTTTTTGTTTTTTTTTTAAATTAAATTCTTTAACCACCTACACAAGCCGAACGAAAAAACTTCTTTTTGGTTATTTTTTTTTTGGTGTTTTTAATAAATAAATTCTTTAACCGCCTACTCAAACCGATCAAAAAAAATTTTTTTTTTGGTTTTTAAAAATTAAATTTTTTTTTCAGTTTTTCATCTTTTTTTGGTTTCTCTAAGAATTAAAGAGATCAAAAAAAATTTTTTTTTTTTTGGTTTTTAAAAATAAATTTTTTTTCAGTTTTTCATTTTTTTTTTGGTTTCTCTAAGAATTAACTTCTTTAACCGCCTACTCATAGAAAAATCTTAATAATGCATAAAAAGAGAGAAATAAATAAAATAAATAAAGAACCGTGAAAAAAAATTAACTACAGCTAAGCTAGAATTGGAATTTTTTGAATGATACAGAAAATGGATTTTAGAATTTAGAAAAAAAAAATATTATTTTTTTGTTTTTTTTTAACAATTAAATTCTTTAATCGCCTACTCAAACCGATCGAAAAAAAATTTTTTTTTGTTTTTGGTTTTTCTAAGAAATAAATTCTTTAACCGCCTACTCAAACTGATCAAAAAAAAATTTTTTTTTTGTTTTTAAAAATTAAATTTTTTTTTTAGTTTTTCATTTTTTTTGGTTTCTCTAAGAATTAAAGAGATCAAAAAAAAATTTTTTTTTTGGTTTTTAAAAATAAATTTTTTTTTCAGTTTTTCATATCTTTTTGGTTTCTCTAAGAATTGAATTCTTTAACCGCCTACTCAAAAAAAAAAACTCTTAATAATGCATAAAAAGAGAGGAATAAATAAAATATATAAAGAGCGGTGAAAAAATTGAACTACAGTTAAGCTAGAATTTGAATTTTTTTAATGATACAGAAAATGGATTTTAGAATTTCGAAAAAAAATATTATAATTTTTTTGTTTTTTTTAACAATTAAATTCTTTAACCGCCTACTCAAACCGATCGAAAAATTTTTTTTTTTGGTTTTTAAAAATTAAATTTTTTAAACGCCTACTAAAACCGACCGGACATTTTTTGCAGTTTTTCATCTTTTTTTGGTTTCTCTAAGAATTGAATTCTTTAACCTAGGCGGTCAAAAAAAAATCTTAATAATGCATAAAAAGAGAGGAATAAATAAAATATATAAAGAGCGGTGAAAAAATTGAACTACAGCTAAGCTAGAATTGGAATTTTTCGAATGATACAGAAAATGGATTTTAGAATTTAGAAAAAAAAAATTTTTTATTTTTTTGTTGTTTTTTTAAACAATTAAATTCTTTAACTGCCTACTCAAACCGACTGATTTTTTTTTTTAATTAACTGATTTTTGTTTCTGTTTTTCTTTTTTTTTTTGGTTTTTTAAAAATCAATTTCTACTCATACCGACAGAAAAAATTTATTTTGTTTTTTAATAAAATTACTTAACCGAATACTCAAACCGACTGGAAATTTGTCTTCCTATTTTTATGGTTCTTCTTTTAAATTAAATTCTTGAACCGCCTACTCAAACCGTGCAAACATTTTCTTAATGTCAATACTCCATAAGTACACCCATATATGAAAATCAATTGCGTGCCTAAGGCTTGGGATAACTTCAGAACTGCTTGCCTGACTTGGACCGATTTCTCGTTTTGCTCTACTCGTCCCTATACTGAGCTAGTTTTGGCAAAAAAAAAAAAAAATAGATAATTAAACAATTTTAAATTTTTGTTTCGCTTGGAAATTTCGTATGGGTATAAATTCTTCACCTCATTTTACCGATCAGAAATTTTTTTCAACAATGAGCACTTGTATTGTGTTTCATTTATCTAACCACTTCGGATTATTTTCAATAGACGGCAATTGTGGCGAACAGCTGTACCATGTATACTAGGTTGTTCATCTTTACTAAGTTGTTCAATAAGTTTTACAATTCGATGAGAAAAACGCAATTTTATGGTTGGGAATACAATTTATTATTCATTGTAGTCTCCCTGAACATCAATACGCTTGTTCCAACGTTATTCTTCTTCTTCTTACCATCCTCCTTCTTCTTCCCTTTCTCCTTCTCCTCCTTCATTTTTTCCTTCTTCTTCTTCCCCTTCTCCTTCTCCTCCTTCATTTTCTCCTTCTTCTTCTTAGCTTAGCAGGGTGTAGTGAGCCATAGTCATCAAAAATCTTGGCCCAGTTCACCTCTCTCTCCTGCCACATTTTTCCACTCACGAAACGTTCATCACTTTCAAATCTGCTTCGACGTCATCAGGCCATCTCCTTCTTGGTCGGCCACAGAGGCCTCCTATTGGACGTATAGAAAACACTTTTTTGAGAATTCTTCCAACGAGATTCCAATTAACGAATTCTATCGCTAAAGTGAGAGTCTCGAAGGGCTGCAAAATACGCTTCCACAGCTATTATGACCTCATCAATTGATGAAAAATGCTTTCCATGCATGAATTTTCTTAGGCCTAGAAACAGATGGAAGTCACTAAGGGCCAATTCTGGTGAATGCTCTGGCCGGACGATGGATACTTCAACAATACTCGAACTTTAATTCATGGATTTTAGCCAATGTCAAAAATGCTCTTGTGACTCGAAACGAACGATATTTTTTCTTTTGCAAACTGGCTCTTTTTTCACGATTTTTTTCCTTCAACTGCTATAAATGGTTCACTAATATTCAGAGTTTATTGTTTTACCAGTCTGCAAGTAATGCGCAAACAAAATTCCTTTCGCATTCGAACTGATGCTAACATTTTTTTGCCCGATTTTCGGACATGAACTCATTTCGGAGCCGAAGAACCAGGCTACATCACTCTAAAGTCTCTTGTTTTGATTTAAGATAATGGCGATGGGCTCAAGTCTCCTCCATAGCAATGAATCGACACACAAAATCCACTTTATCCTTTCTCCATTGTTAGCGAATGCGGCACCCGTTGTGCACACAGTTTCTTAAGCCAAATATTTCAATCAAAATATTGGCTACACTGCCCAATGAGATGCCTGCCTTAGGCTACTAAATATATGTATATCTTTCAGTCACTCGACGACTTTCCAATATGACGTCCTGCATTTTTTCTAGAAAGGAAACAAAATTTAGTCTTGTAACAACGCGCTCTTTTATCAAACCGCAAAACTTATTGAACAACCTAGTACAATAACCACAAACCTGTGATTTCGATTATCGAATCGAAACAACCTCTGATTCGATTATTCTCACTTTGCGGTTGTGCTCAAACACTTTACCCTGAATTTGTGAAATTCAATAGCTTTGGAATTAGAAGCCAGAAATTGTGAAACTCAGCAGCTCAAACAGCTTTAGAAATTTCGTTCTTAAGTATTTTCTGTCAATCACTAACGAAATGTGCACGCCTAGTGCGGCTAATACTTCCAATCTCAAAGAAATAGTGTTGAGTGATTTATTGGAATTCTTCTAAAGAGTTACAAGCAAATCAAAATTTAGGTTAAATATGAAGTGAACTGAAATATGAAGTGACTAAATACTCGTTTAAGTGTGCGAAATGGTAGAGTAAGAAGTGAAGTTCATCCACATACATCTGCACAGTTGGCTCCAGGCTCGCTGGCAACGTGGACAACTAACTATTTTAGAATATTCACGGAGATGATATCCACATTTTCACTGGTAGCCAGCGGCGTTTAAATCCCTCAATGAGTTAGATGAGTAATTTCGTCCAAATGTGACATATCTTTCCGGCCATTGCTGCGTCGAACGGAATTGTAGGGCCGATGACCACTTGGAACTTTTTGAGGGGTTAGGGGTAGTCAGAATTTTCAAAAAATTGGATTTTGTTTTGCATTTTCTTAAGTGTAATATCTTATAAATATTTTGTGAAAATTTGAAGTGAATCCGACAAATACTTTTCGAGTTATTCAACAATTAGCAAAGGGCGCTCGGGTGCTCCGGTAATCGACAGCAAAACTTTAAAAGTGCTTTTCTCAAAACTATGTTTATTGAAGTGGTGATCACTGTAACTTAAAAACCGCTTGGTAGATTTCAATAAAATTTATACTGCTTTTGAAAAATATAAAAAACTCGTGCCTGACCGAAGGATCTTTTTTTTTATTTCGTTTTTTTTAACAATTAATTTCCGGTTTTTTTTCTCGAAAATCTGAAAAATATTTCCTGAGACCACCGTATTGTTAATTTTGATAAAACAAAAAACAAGCTTCAATCAGGCACAAGATTATCTATTAATAAAACTAATTTACTATATCTTATCCGATTGATTTAAGATGAATCTCCAATGACTTGTGATTGTCACCGCAAGGAACGTCTGGAGAAGGGCTCCACACAAACACCGATAGTTTTCACAATTATTAATTTTTTGAAGTGAAACTTCTTAGGCGTCGATGGACGAGCGATAATGGAGAGTAAAATTTCAAGGTCATGCAACGTTTTTTGCATTTTTGTTCCGCGAGGGAGAAAAAAGATATAACGCAGAGGAAAAGGAGAGAGAGAGAGATATTTTATATATATCTTTGTTACACTTTAGGCTATTTTTCCTGAGTTTTTCCTTGTGGCTGCTAATTTCTAGTGAGAAATAACACTGCCTACTTTTTGGCGCTTGTTTGTTGGCGCAAACTTGTAGGAAATATATTTTTGGTGCCTACTTTTTGGAGTTATATTTCTTTGGTGCCTACTGTTTGCGGAGTTTCTTGGTCTCAATTTTGTTGGCGTTTTTTTTTTGTTTTTGGTGCCTAACTTCTGGCGCTTATTTCGTTTCTTGGCTAGTGCTTGTGCGTACTATAAAGAGCTATCCATTCCAGCGTCGGATTTATTGGTATTGCCTTGCGGTAATTTGTGCCGTTGCTGCGGTCCTGGAATCGCTGCGTTTGTGTGGGTGATAAACGCTCGGAGTAGTGCGCGTTGTTGCCACGGTTTGTGTCCGACGTTTACCTACAGCGGTCGACCCTTCTCCGTTTTTTGTAAATTTTGTCTATTTTTATTCTCTGCAAATGTTGTGAATTTATTTAGATATACCATGTAAAATTTACGCTTAAAGCTCTTTACTGCACTGCTATGAATAATGTTAAAATTTCTTTCTTACCACACCACTCTTTCTCTCTCTCTCTCTCTCTCTCTCTCTTATTCTCTCTCGGGTCTCTCCCTCTTTCTTTACCTGCATTGAAAGTTTCACTTCTGTTATGTGTACTACGCTACACGCACTTTTTTTGTTGAAATTTTGCTAAAGTCAAGTCGAAACATTATGTATTAATGCTAAGTTTTATTTTTGTAAAACAAAGCGATTGACTAGCAAAAAAAAATAATTTAAAATCATCATTTTTTTCGGGCCTCTGACTACCCCTAACCCCTTAAGAAGGCAATCAGTGCCTCCAGCATTTTTCGGCTTAACTCCCGAGATCAATAACCTGAATGATGCGCAGGTGCATGGACGGCTGTTATTGGGCATACTTAAGTGACTACTGAAGCAAGTTTGCTCGAATTTGATATGAAGGCTGAAAATCATGCAAGAGGTACAATGATTTTAAAGGTATGCTAAACAGGCTGCAAATTCTTTACCAAATCCAAATAGTAAAAAACAACCAAAAAATTTATTCACTGCAATTCTTGTGCGCTACCAACATGACGTCATGCATAGCGTGACAATATAAGAATTTTTAACTGATTATTGCGTGGCTTCTGTATTTATTTTACCTTCATGAAAATATTCAAATAAAAACTGTGGGCTTATTATTGCGCTGAAATTTAGAAATATATTCATAAAAAATCGTTGTTCCAACCATTTATGGAATGCCAGCTACCTGTGGGCGCCCTCATACCAAAAACCATACGAACAGGCGAGGAAAACAAACAACTGTACGTGCGTATGTATGTATATGTATATACTTACATATGTACAGGTACGTTTATGTTTATCTATATTAGCAGACATAAGTCGCGTTATGCGCCTTAAAAAGTGCGTATGCCGACGTACTTACGGCCATATGCAGACACTTATTTGCATAAAACTATTTACTGGCGTACAGATGTACTGTACATTTTACTTGCATAGGTAAATAACTATGCGACAGAACGTTTATGGTTCTGGCCATTCTGGTGCTTTAATAATCATATGCAAATAAGATTGTGTTTAGTTAATTGATTCGCGAAGGGGCGTCAGCAGAGTTCATTAGTTGCGTATACGCCATGCGTGGCTGGGGAGTCCTAAAGGATATATGGATTGCTACTATACGTATACCTGTGCTGCTAAGTACCTCAACATAACTTTCCGTATATGTGCATACAATTAGACTGCTTAATTGAGAATTTAATTTAATTAAAAAGTTTATTTTACTAAGTGAAATCACGCACATAATTTAGGTAGACAATTTTCTTATCGATTTATAAAAGATTTAAAGGAGTTACTAAGTAAATATTATAAATTACTTACAGTACTCATGGCATGATTTTGTTATGATATTATATAATATAAATTTATATATATATACACCAATGGCTTTCAATTTCGCTCTGAATGTTGGCTCAGAGCTGCTTCAACGCCTCAGGCTTGTTAGAGTAATCCACTGACTGGATGTGTTCCATAATGAAAAATCCATCAAATGTAACCTGCGGTACGCTTAAAAATCCCGTTATATATATATTTTCCCCCGTGCTTTCTAGGAAGAATATAGGGCTTAAATTCATTACTTTGGCTAAAACACTCGATAACCTTTTATCTTTTAGTGGCGGCTATTAACAGAATCAAGTTGAACATTTTCGTCAAAAAGGAAATGCCTAAATTAAACTGGTGTCATGAAAGCTAGCCAAACATTAACGTCTTCGAAGTAATGTGGCACCATAGAAGAATGGTTTGGTGCGTGTGTACCATTTGGGAGTGCGTAGGTTCGAATCTCCGTGAAACACCAAAATGAAGAAAACTTTTTTTCTAGTAGTGGCCACCCCTTGGCAGGCAATGCGAACCTCCGAGTGTATTTCTGCCATGGAAAAGCTCCTCATAAAAATATCTGCCGTTCGGAGTCGGCTTGAAACTGTAGGTCCCTTCATTTGTGGAACAACATCAAGATGCACACCACAAATAGGAGCAGGAGCTCAGTCAAACACCCAAAAAGGGTGTAGGCGCCAATTATTTATATTTATAATACACTGAGAGGATTTTTTATAAAAATTGATTGATATGATTGCCCACGTGATTGCCCACCTGCCGTGGACTACAGGTATTTTGTTCTGAGTAATTGCGTAAACAGTCCGAACCATCCTTGTCATCGTGCGGATGGCGCATGATGGAAATAATAGTTTTTTTGAGGGAAACATGGATCAGCGTTCCTGCTTATTAAAGCCTTCAGCAACAGCTGTTCCATATTTCATGGCCAAACGTTAACAGGTAGTGACTCCAAAATTTTAAATAGCGCTGCTTTTCTAAAGAAAGAAATATTATCTCCCTCCTGTGTGACAAATGCTTCTTAAGGGGTTAGGGGTAGTCAGAATTTTCAAAATATTAAATTTTTTTGTTTTTGATTTTCTTAAGGTATAATATCTTAAAAATATTTTGTGAAAATTTGAAGTGAATCCTAACCAAACTTTTCGAGCTATTCAACAATTAACAAAGGGCGATCGATAGCAAAACTTTAAAGTCGGGTTTCTCAAAACTATAAAACTATTTATTTTTGAAAAACATAAAAAACTCGTGCCTGATCGAAGGACGTTTTTTTCAAAAATTTAGATTTTTTTAAACAATTAATTATCGGTTTTTTTCTTGAAAATCTGAAAAATATTTCCTGAGGCCGCCATATTGTTGATTTGAAAAAAACAACCAAAAAAGCTGCAATCAAGCACAAGTTTATCTATTAATAAA
This sequence comes from Anastrepha fraterculus, assembly GCA_037575425.1. Classification (NCBI taxonomy): domain Eukaryota; kingdom Metazoa; phylum Arthropoda; class Insecta; order Diptera; family Tephritidae; genus Anastrepha; species Anastrepha fraterculus. Next base: position 23,145 of record JAYXIM010047378.1, read on the forward strand.
ACCAATTTCTCTGGTCCGATTGGTTCAAGATGAATCGCCAAGGACTTGTGATGATCACCGCATGGGACCTGTGGAGAAGCGGGATCACACAAACAGCGATAACTTTTACAATTATAAATTTTTTTTTTTTTTAATTTAACTAAAATCAAGTCAAAATATGTTGAATTAATGTTTCTTTATGTTTTTGTAAAATAAAGTAGTAGACTAGCAAAAAAATTTTTTGAAAATCATAATTTTTTTGGGCCTCTGATTACCCCTAACCCTTTAAAGACAGGCAAAATCTGAAGACGAAACCTCGATCAGATCCGCTGCCGCAAGCCCTATCCCTGCAATATCTCAGCTCGTGGAAGCCTATCCTAATGAACTTGTGTATCTGCAGGTTATATAAAATAGCTCTGTAGTAGCATTCCAGCTCTGAACCTGTCATTTGCGTAGCTGCCTGCTACCATGGGTGAGGCGTATCGATCAAGTTTTACAAGGAATCAATCTAAGTAAAGGGAAAGCTAATTGCCGAGGCCGACATTGTGATGGTAGGTAGGTAGGTAAGATGGCAAGAGTACTCCAGGTACTCTTCAAGTAGCACTTACGTACCGTTTGGATACCATAATGTGGACCACTACCTGTGAAAGGATTTAGGGAGAAGAGAAAACCGTCTACAGCCATCCAGTGCTGTTGATGTAGCGGAGGAGAGAAATTCCAAGCTTTTCCGCATGAGTACCGATTGCCCAGTGACCAGTGAACACCGCAATGAGTTTGGAAATTGAATGGCGGGGGATTCCCATCACTTTAAGCGTTCTGTGATAGTCCAAAAACTTTAAAACTTGATGCGATCCGGGGCCTGTATGCCAGCAGAAATATATAAGCCCGAATGTTGGGGCTGTGCAGCAGAATCAGAGTACTGGTGCACTCCGAATTTCGACCTGGTTTACCAATGGAACCCTTGCGAACTGAATACACTTGTGGAAAGTACGTTTATGAACCTGCGTATGGTATACGCTAAATTGGAACGATAGCATATGGAAATTTTCTTAATTTTTTTTTTATCATAATTAAAAGTTGCCTTTCTAAGGATTAATAAAAATTGCAATATACTATCTTCTTAGGATAGCTTTTTGATGTGAAATGAAATTTGGAAAAAAACGAAATTTTTTTGTTTTTTTTTTCCTTGTTCTCTCCTCTCGGGAGCATAGGACCTCGGCAAGACTCTTCCATCGTACACGGTTCTGTGCTGTTGTTTTTGCACCGACCCATGAGATGTCGGCATCTGCTAGTTCGCGTTGCATCGACCTTCTCCAAGTGTTTTTTGGTCTACCGCGACCTCTGCTCCCTTGCGGATTCCAGTCCAGTGCCATTCTCGTGTTGCTATCTGGTGGTTTTCTTAATGTGTGACCTATGCACCGCCACTTTCTGCGTTTGATTTGCCTGACAGATTTGGTTTTGCGATCACTTGACTTGAGCGTAAATTCTACCGATGATATGAAAAGCTTTTGAACCAGATTTGCATGGTAGACCTTAGTAGCAAACAGACTTTAAAACTTAATTCAAACTATTTTCATTTATTTGTTAATTATTTAAAAATATTTGTCTTAACCGAAATTGAAAATTGAAATGCTCAATTATCCAAAAACTCCTCCCATTTCCAGACAAACAAGTCTATAAATATGTGAATTCGCCTCACCAAACTCACACTTTTCATTATTCCAAATGGCGTAATTCTTTATTTATACCCACAGATCCATACATACATCCGTATTTGCAGTAAAAAATACATAAATCTACGTAAAACTGTTTGCGCTAATTTCGCTTATGTACCTCAATCGCTTTTGTGAACTGCATCATTAGTCGGAAATTTCTTGCAAATTCGGATTTGCGTATTTTATAGCAGATACGTCATAAATAACCAGGTATATTTGGACATGTTTGTGCGTAAATTTGTATTACCTGAGCTGCCATTTTGTTTATGAGTAATTTCTGTGTATATTCATATGTATTTGTTTTAATTTATATACTCGTATTTCTCCACCCAATCCACTGACTGCTACCCAAAAGTACGTGCGAACTTACTACAACAACTAATCTACTGTTGATTTGATTTCTTTTGCACAAAAACAAAATTGCCTACGAAATTCTCAAACATTAAACAAATGAGCGAGTGAACGAGTGAACGAGTGAACGAGTGAACGCAATAATAAACGGACTCTACACAGTCAACTAACACCAACATAGGTAAAAATTGACGCTACTCTGTAGAAAGAACGAGAAGGTCTCATAAGAGAAGTGGCCGCATACCACTCACTTTTCAAGCTTTAGGTAGAGTTTATTCGAGCTACTCACTAATTGCTGCGCCACTGCAAGCCTGTTACTCTCGTGCAGATATAAATAAATTAATAAAATATTGCAGATACTCAGCTGATATTTCTTAACATAAATATTGCGATATTTTGCTTTGTTTGCATTTTGGCTTAGTGGGATTTTAATAATGAATTTTGTGGTAAATTTAGAAGTGAATATCTCGTAAATCTGGGGTACTGGCTTGTTAATCAAATATTAAAAATCAAGAATTTTAAACTTTCTGTGTGTTTTATGACCGAAAGATTTTATTAAAGAAGAGGACAGTGACAAAATTGGCAAATTTCTTCAAAATAACTCAATTGTATCCGGAGAAAATATTAGTTTTGGGGGAAAAAGAAGTTCATTATTTTCGCGATAGATGGATGTATTGGTCGATATCTCGTAAAGTAAAGATGAAGTAATTTAAAGTTTATGCTCGTTGTCAAGGTGACATTTCACAGTTTCACAAAAATTATTTTGCAATTTTTTGTTGTCATGGTGACTTTTCACACTTTCACGAAAATTATTTTGCAATTTTTTATTCGATTCGATTCCATTATAAGTTACAGCGTAAAAATTCAGTAAATTTTACATTTTTTCTTTGAGAATGGCAAAAATGCAAGCCAGGTCGCTGAAATTGTGAACGGTGTTTAAGATGCCGATACTAACGGTGGTTAAGTTTTAAGGGCCGGTATTGATTTTGAATAAAATACAATTTTTTAAGAAATTATTGTCATTTCTCTTTATTATGATAATATTGGTATGGCTCAATTACGTATGGAATAAAGTATTGGCCAAATGACCGCCGCGGCCTCGGCGGCACACCTTCATCCGATGGTCCAAATTTTCGATGACGCTGAGGCATAATTGAGGTTCTGTGCCGTTAATGTGCCGCATTATCTCATCCTTTAGCTCTTGAATTGTTGCTGGCTTTTCTTTCAAATAACCCCAAAGAAAGAAGTCCAACGGTGTCGTTGACGCTTAGGTGTGGTTCACATTCAACATCGGCCCTTGAAATTGAACCACTCTTTATGACAGCTAATTACGAGCAATTTTTGTCGATTCCGTGCAGTCATTTTTCATGTTAAAGATATGCTGAAAATGATGAAAGATGTCGAAAATCTCGATAAAATCACAGAAATAATTGATGTTGACCGGCATGTTAGTAGTCGTAGCAACGCCTAGGAGCTAAAGATCTACCATAAAATAGTTTAAAATCATTTACACAAAGCTGGTTTCAAAAACAAGCTCGGTGTTTCGGTGCCACATCAATTAACACCAAAAAACGTGATGGATCAAATTTCCATCTGCGAAACTTGGGCCAAGCGGAATAAAAGCGACCCATTTCATAAAGGGATGGTCACTGAGGATGAGAAATGTGTCACATACGACAATATTGCGCGAAAACGATCGCGGTGACAGCGTGATGAAGTAGCTCAAACGGTGACCGAACCAGGTCAGGAAAGCTCTACTGTGTATTTGATGAGACTTGAATGGAATCATTTATTATGAGTTGCTTCCGTATGGCCAAACACTACACTCAGATTTCTATTGTCAACAACTGGACCATTTGAAGCTCAGTGATTGACCAGAAACGACCAGAATTGGCTGACAGAATAGGCGTTGTGTCCCATCAGAGCAAAGCAAGGCCACACACGTTTGTAGAGGCTCGCCCAAAACTCCGGGAGCTTGTTTAGGAAGCTCTAGTGCATCTACCATATAGTCCGGAACTGGCACCAAGTGATTACCACCTGTTTCGCTCATTGCAAAACTTTCTGAGTGATAAGAATTTGCTATCAAGAGGCGATTGTGAAAATCGATTACTAGAGTTTTTTGCCAATATGGACCAAGACTTCTATGAGAGAGGCATTATGAAGCTACCTTTAAAGTGGCAACAAATTATGTAACAAAAAGGTGCATATTTAACCCAACTCGAATAATCCAAAAATTCTTAAATAAAGTTTTGAGTTTTATACAAAAATCGCAAAAATAATGGATGTCTTTTTCCCCAGACTTATATTAGGACTAAGAGCACAGTATCTGTCACTATTCTTTCCTATCTGCTTCTCTGATACTTTTCTCCTTCCCTCATTGACTATCTACCTTCTTTCCAGAGCTCTAAATACAATGGGCTTTTTAGCCTGAGTGTTTGAGGAGCCACCAAATCTCTTGGTGCTCCTTGGCTCGACCTATTCAAATTTCACTTTCAAGAGGACAGTAGCAAAACTGGCAAATGTCTTCAAAATAATTCAGTTGTATTCGTAAAAAATACGTTTATTTCTCACATATTCGTGTGCTGAAGAATTCATTGAAACAATGCATTATTCATTATTATTGCGCACTTTTCTTCTTCCATCAGAAATTTTTTTTGATGCCGATTTTTATCAGTTTCGCGCATGAAATGTCAATATACGAAGTGCTCGAACACTTGGCATTCGCAAACGTTGCAACATTTCTGCATCGTACTTGATGATTCGTGGTATAAATCAATAAAAAATAAAAGTGGAAATATTCTTTGCTTTGCTAGTATCTCGAATGAAATGTTATGCCTAAAGTAGCGATTATCGATACATCAGCAGCGCCATCGCATGCTTTGCTATATGCAGTAATTTTGTTGTCGCGTCACTACTCTGGGGCAGCTTGAAACTATTCCAGAATGAAGGAACAGCTACTACGCAAAAATAGAAAGCATTTTCTGTGTACGCAGGGCGGGTTAATACTCTTGCGAAAAAAAGTTAGTTCCGCGCTAGTCTGGTGCTAGTTCGTTTAACAGCTGGGATATGTGCTTCGTATGTCGCGCTTCGCATGCGAATTTTGCTTTATTTCAGCTACGCTATTGGCGATTGTCTGCTGTTATGATTTTAATATATACCTGTATATATATATGGGCATATGTATGCGAGAATAGGTATAAGTTTATTACTCAAGTGAATACAAGTGGCTATAGGTGTATGAATATTAGGGTGATCTACATTTTTTTTTTTAATTTTTTAAGTACAATCCTGCATGATGAATGATATGAATCTTTCGGTTAGCGGGAATGACGTCTTAGGTACTTATGGGCACTATTTTTGAGCTATTTTTTAATTGATTTGGTTTTATGAAAAGATGAAATGGTGCGCAAAACATAACCGTTTTCGGGATAATAGATTTTAAAGATTATTTACACAATTTTTTTTTTGCGCTTCGTTCACTTTTTTTAAAAGTTAATTCAAGTGTCTCCTTTTTCTACTGTTTTTAGTTAAAGGCCCTCTCTGTTTTTTTCTTTTTATGACATCAGAAAGGATCAATTTGATTCTTTGGGTCCCAAGTGGGTCCTCGATTGTGCAGTTATTTATCCTAACCTAACCTAGTTAAAGGCTATGCAAATTACTGAAAATAATTCATAAAATGTGAGCCAAGCCCTGACAGTTCAAAATGGCTGCTTGACAAAATCTCGAATTTACGACTTTCCACTGAGTGTTTCATATTTAAAGTTATTAAAAAAACATCTTAAGGCCACAGTCGTCAAAGCTATTAGCTTATTATATTTTATAGTTAAATGTAAATACAATTGTCAATAAAAAAAATTAAGGAAACTATTTTGCAATTTTTTTGGAAAACTAATATGACTTTTTAGCCATCCAAAAAGTTGTGTTATTCTAAGAATAATGTTATTGAATAAATTCATAACGAAACATCATAACGCAACATCGATTCGAAGCACTACCCGTTTGGTACTTGGCATAATTTAAACAAACGAAAAAGATCGGATATCGGTTTTGTGGTCGGGACACCCTCTACCTGTGCATGATTTACTACTTTTTAATTGTTCTTTCTTGTTTTTTGTCTGCTCAGAAAAAAGCACAAAGCTCTGCGAGTATGTATCTATCCTTGTCTGGCACACGAATTTCTTAATATTAACGTTTTTTTTTAATATTAAGTAGTCAGCTGGTTTTCAGCGCAAGCAACTCCCGTGGCAAAGCTTCTTAAGGGGAAGGAAATGGATTGAAATGAAACGAATGGAAGTGAAACGAAGTTAACTGGAATAATTTGAATTAAAATGAATTGAAATAAAGTGAACTAAATTAACCGAAAATTAAAAAAAAATTAAATAAATTCAATTAAATGAAATCAAATGAAATGCAATTAAAATGAAATAAAATTTAAAATAAATTAAATTAGCTCAAGGATAATGCACTGAAATTAAATGAAATAAAGGGAATACAAATTAGAATTAAACAAAACGAAATGAAATAAAATCAAAAATACATGAAATGTATTAAAAGGCACGAAACTTAAAATAAATTTAACGAAATCAAATTCAAACTAAATTAACTAAAGCAAAATGAAGTGCGTCGAAATAAATCAAACATAAAAATTAAAGTAAAATGAACTATGAAAAATTAAAAAAAACCAAACTAAATTAAGTTGAAATGAAATCAACTAAATTAAATGAAACAAAATGAAATTTAAACTACTTTAAACTATATGAAGTAAAATGAAGTGAAATGAAATGGATGGAAATGAAATGAAACTAAGCGAAATGGAAATGAAGTGAACTAAAACGAACTAATTAACTAAATTAAAATGAACTGAAATGAAACGAATTAAATCGAACGAAAACTAACTAGATTAAAATTAAAAAAACTAAAACCGAATTAAACGAAATGAAATAAAATTAAAATTACATTAAATTAATTAAAATGAACGAAAATTAAAATAAATTAAATTTAAAAAAAATCAAATAATAAAGTGAAAATAACTAAATTAATTTAAGTCAAAGTGAAATGAAATAAATTGAGCGAAAATTAAAATAAATTATATTAAAATTTAATAAGCAAAATTAAATGAAATGAAATGAAATTTAAGCTACATGAAACAAACTGAAATAAAATGAAGTGTTATGAAATGGACTGAAATGAAATAAAATTAACTGGAAGAAAATGAATTAAAATGAAATCAAGTAAAATTAACGAAAATTTAAAGAAAAACTAAATTAAATAAATTTAACTAAACTAAAATGAGACCAAATAAAATCAGGCTAAATGAAGTGAAATGAAATAAAAGTAGCGAAAAATAAATTCACTTAGATTAAATTGAAATAAGTGAAATTAAATTAAATGAAATTAAATAAAATGAACAAAATTTGAAAAAAAATAAATAAATTAAGGGAATATTCTAGTGTAGAATATCAAAAAAAATCAACGACTTAATCTTTCAAGAATATGTCCCTAAAATGATTTGTAAAAATTTTAATTATTTCCAGAGATATAGCTATTTTAGTGTCACGACTTCTAAACTGGCTCGGCTGGAACGCCACAGGGCGTAATTGCACCCAAAATTTTAAACGCGTTTTTCTCGAAACAATATATTTCAAAATGTTTACCTTGATTTCTACTTAACCGATTTACTTGAACTTTGGTGTGAGCCTTCTCAATAGATATATCTATCGCACCTGCTATTATTTTAAACAAAATAAAAATTTTACTGTTTTTAAAAAATTCCGAAATGTAACAAAAAGTTGTAAATAAATTTATCATTTTTCGGGCAGCCGTAATTTGGTCAAACACATTTTTTTTTACTTTTTGGTAGTAAGTAGGATAGCAGCATTCATCAAGATTAATAATCTTTTTTATTTTTTTGTTTCAAATTATTAGAACGGTTGCAATCGTAGTAGGTGTGGCGCGCCAGTTTTTGTTAAGCCACTTCAACAACTTATGACTTTTTGAGTTTTTCGTTTTTTGAGATTTTTAATTTTTTTATGTACTTTTAAAACACTAGTAAATATCTTGTTAAAAAATGGATAGGTAAAAATATTTTTTATTTAAAGCACCCGAAAAAACACCTCAAATTCATGCCTCTACACTAGAATACCCCCTTAAATAAAATTAACTAAATTAATATGAAACAAAATAAAATTAAACTAAAATAAATGAAATGAACGAAAATTGAAAAAATTAAAATGAAATAAATTAAATTGAAATTAAAATTAAATTAAAACTAAATTAAAATGATACAAAATAAAATTTATCTAAATGAAATTGAATGAGCGAAAATTAAACTAAACTAAATTAAATTGAAATAAGTGAAATTACATTAAATGAAGTGAAGTAAAATGAACAAAAAATGAAAAAAAAAATTTAATTAAAATAAATAAAATTAAATTAGCTGAAATAAAATGAAATGAAATTACATAAAATCAAAATGAAATAAAATTAAAATGAAACTAAAATTAAATTAAATTAGGTGAAATGAAATAAAATGCCAAAAAATTAAATTTGTCCCCTTTGCCGTTGAATTTTTGCGCCTGATTGCAGTTATTATAAAAGCGAATACAAAAGAAGTGGAGGGCAATGAAAAGGCAACATTTTTCGGAGAAACGAAAACGTATGGGTTCAATAACACATTTACTGTTTGCTAATTCAATAAAAGGCGATCTAAGCGGTCAAGAAAAATGGTTGTCTTCCTCGCCAGCTGGTCTGCGGCGGAATTCTCAGAGTAGTTTGACTTTCTATACTTTGAAATGGCAAACGATTCCTGCGGCAAACTCTGTAATCTGAACCAGCGTCTGGAAAAATTTTACGACACAGTAAGCGCTTCAGCATAAAAAAATATTATTGAAGCAAATGAAACTGTTAAAGTTTTAGAAGTCAATTTATAAGACTACAATGAAATTGAAATTAGAAAAACTCGAGTCACCGAGACATTTGGTAACTCCTAAAACATTCAGGCTAAAAATTCCATTGCATTCAAAGCTCTGGAAAGACAAAGGTTAGCTAGTCAAGGAGAAAAAAAGAGAAGTAACAGAAGGAAAGTAAGGATAAAATAAAGATATAGAGGTAGCTAATCCTGTGAGAATTTTCTAGCTTCTTTTGCAAATTTGAAAATATCCTCCAGTTTGAGAAAACGCATTTTACTCGTTCTCATGACATCGGAACCCAAAATTCGTAGCCTTGCTCTAGCAAAGGCAGAACACTCACAGAGCAGCTGCTTAGTGCTATCCGGCTCTTCTAAGCAGGACAGGAAAATCGGGTCCTCAATGATTCCAATGGCGGTCATATATGTACTGACCCCATGGATTGTTCTTCTTCTTAATTGGCGCGTTAACCGCTTACACGATTTTGGCCGACTTCAACCAAGCGCGCCAGTTGTTTCTTGCTCGTACTAACCGGCACCAGTTGGAAACACCAAGTGAAGCCAAGCCCTTCTCTATCTGATCTTTACAACGCAGAGGAGACCTTCCTCTTCCTCTTCCTCTGCTACCAACAGCTGGTACCGCATCGAATACTTTCTGAGCTGAAGCGTTTGTATCCATTCGGACGACATGACCCAGCCAACTTAGCCGATCTTTATTCGCTGCGCTATGTCTATGTCGTCGTAAAGCTCATACAGCTCATCGTTCCATTGTTTGCGATACTCGTCGTCACCGACGTGCAAAGGTCCAAAAATCTTGCGCAGAAACTTTCTCTCAAACACTCCAAGCGTCGCTTCATCGGTTGGTGTCATCGTCCACGCTTCTGCGCCATACATTAGGACGGGTATGATGAGAGCGTTGTAGAGTGCGAGTTTTGTTCGTCGAGAGACGCACTTGTTGGCAAGAGAGATTCTGCGTTGGATTCAAGGCTGACATTGTTATCGGTGTTAATGCTGGTTACTAAATAAACGAAGTCCTTTACAACCTCGAAATCATAACTGTCAACAGTGACTCGGGTGCCGATACGGGAGTGCGCCGACTGTTTGTTTGATGACAGGAGGTACTTCGTTTTGTCCTCGTTTACCACCAGAATCATTCGCTTTGCCTCTTTATCCAGTTTGGAGAAGGCAGAACTAACAGCGCGGCTTTTAAGGCCGTAGATGTCAATATCATCGGCATACGCCAACACCACATGGGCTGTGTCCTGTAATAGTACCCAGCATCAACCGAACATTTTTGTTCCAAGTTTTAGCAGAAAGTTCGCCAATTTTCCATTCGAGCTTGTCCCAAAACACATTGCAGCCTACTTAAGTGGTTCTTATTTATTCGAAACACATCTGTTAAGGTATGTAAATATGCCTATTTGCTGGTCTCTGGCATCTGGCACAGACTCATTGAGTGCAAAGTGATGTAAATATGTGTACATTTGTATGTCAGCAGCGAAGTGTGCGCAAGCAGCTGCAATCAAAATTATTTTCACCGTTGTTTATAAAGTACCTATAGAGCTTCGAGCGGCGTGCGATTGATCGAAAAATTCGAAAATTCACAAAAAGCCAATATTCTGGTTGTTTACAAGTAGATATTTGGCTGAAATCTTTGTTTTATTACTCTAAGTTTTTCTGCTGCTTTTGTTTATTGAGAAAACAAAGTAAACATAAAGTACATAATGAAATTTATTACAACAACAACAAACAACACAAATCCCAAACTTTTGGCTACAGACGCTTACTCGTACTCTACCTAAGCACTCAAGTCAATAAATTTGTGTTGGCCGTTTCTCGATTCTTTTCAATTCAGTGCCGCAAATACACAGGCGATTACTGCTGCTATTCGCGCAAGCCGATGGTTGGGTGGCCAGTTCGGTGTATGGGTGAGTGTCTGGGTTTGTGTGCGAATACCTACTTCTTGGCGGAAAATTAGCGCCATAAGCATTTATTTACAAGTGGCTAATAATGAGCCAAATACAATACAGCGCGAAAGTAGCGAGACATTTTCAATCGTTTGAAAGTGAATCAGAGGAGGGGGGCATTTACTTATGTACATACTTATGTATAGTATATATTTGTACAGAACTGAGGATAGGCTTTCTAAATTACCCTCAAAATAATAATTATATTGTACCCTAAAGTCATGCAATCCATGATTAATAACCTGGAGAAATACTGCGCTTATTGAAATATGGAAATAAACCCAAATAAATCGGAGATGATGGTCTTTAGAAGAGGTGGACGGCTTTCCCAGGCAGAAAAATTGTGGTACCAAGATGAAGAAATTAAATTGGTGGCGGAATATACATAAGTATCTTGGTGTCATTCTCACACCCAAAATGGCATTTGGCAAGCACGTAGAAACTAGAAATACTTCAGCAAAAACGAGTATTAATTGCACATGGAACGATTTTTTAGCGAAACCATTGATTTCATTAAAATCAAAATGGAAGCTGCTCCAAGCGGTATGCAGAGCGGTACAAACCTACGCAGCACAAGTTTCGGGGTATGCCTTATTCGATGAAGTAAATGAACTTCAACGTTACTTCATTAAAAGAACCCTCAAACTACCCGAGTTCACTCAGAATTATGCAATAACACTACAAACTATCTTAGAAGATAGCCACATTTATTCTTTAGACCTACACTGAAGTATACATGGAAAATCATTTATAAATACAATTGCAACAGACTCCCACACAAACCAACAAAAGGCATCTTAAGTAAAAATGTGTTTTGGCTTACGTATCTGAACGGCATGGGAATGGAGTTTGGTCTGAAGTTTGAAGAAAACATCACCGCTATAGACGGGCAAGATCGCTGTGTGCAACTTCTTGGTTGGTTGGTTTAAGTGGTGATTCTTCCAGAATCCACCTAGCGCTTCCGCACCTTTTTGTTGCCACATCCTCTTTACCAACTTGTTTAACGGTTATTTACAGCATGGCTATACCCAGTCTGTGCGGTTTAGGAGCCTTATCAGGTTGTTCACATCTACGCCAGACAGTTGTTCCAGACTCTCGAACAGCAGTTTACCCAGGGTTAACATTCTGTCCTTCCATAGGGTAGGGCATTCGCAGAGGAAATGGAAGATTGTTTCCTTTTTCTCCGGTTGCTTACAACTGTGCAGTTGTGAGGGATACCCATTTTGGCCGCTTGTTCTCCCACAGACCAAAAGCCAGTTATGACTGCCGTTAGTCTCCAGGCGTCCCGTCGTTTCATGTTGATCAATGTTGACGATTGCTGAAGATTGTAGGTGGGCCATAACGTTCTGCTAATTTTGCATTTTGTCTGGACTCTCCATCTACAATCTGCGATTCGAAGGTATTTTAGGGAAATTGCACTCTTGACTGCACCTAGTGGTGTGAATATCGATTCTACAGGAGCGTTATTCATGGCAGATCCCCTTCTTGCCAGTTCATCCGCTTTTTCATTACCTTCGATGCTCCGATGTCCCGGGACCCAGATTAAGGTAACTTTATGGTTTTCGCTCAAGGTGGTGCGGCTATTCCTGCTTTGCTCCACCAACAGGAGTACCGGTAGATTATAATTCGCTTAACATTTTTAGATCTTTAAGTGAAAAGCTAAAAACTCCATCTACTCCAGAGTTTAGTGCAAACAAAGAATGCTTTGAAAACAAAAAGCACAATCTGCATGGCACTCAACTTAAGGGGAAATTGCCTTTGGAGATGAAAAATCTGCAAAAAACTATTGAAGAAAACTTTTACGTATCCGACCGAAATATTTAAACCGTTGAGACCGGGTTTTTTTGAAAAAAAAAATCGCAAAAGAACTTATTTGTTAAAATCTAAGAGATCAGCCGAAGGACTTAAAGTAGCTAAAGATAAAAGGACTTTACTTCTTTGTAGTAACTCATGAGGCGATCGTTTTTTGAAACTCAAAATGCCGCGTACGATGGAGCGTATTAGCGCCAGTTTTGTGTCATCAAAAAAATGTAGCGAATGCTTGAAGAGCCGGTAATCGCTTCGTGCTAGGACTGAACTATTTGGTGCATGCGATAGAATCTCTCACACTGACTCTTTCAGCTTCTAGCGCGCCGTTCAAGATGTGCGTAATCTGGCATTGGCTTTGTGTGGTTGCTTTCGATCGAACGCTTGCTTCAACCTGGTCAGTTATTGACAGTAAAGGTATAAGTAGAGTATTTCGCTCAATGTGAAAGTCTCACAATAGTCCCACCAAGCACACAACAAAACCTTCGGTTCTTGATAATAATTTCAGCCAGCTCATCTCGAACTTTTTAGTTGTTGTTCTCTTGTATGATCGACTTTTCGTCACCTGCTGCCATTCGCTCCGAAAATTAGTGGACTTACGTTACGTTCCAGCAAAGAGTCGTAGGTTAATTTGACTCGAATGGTTCTATTGCATCACTCAGGGTGGCAACCTTCAAATGATTTCCTGCTAAATATTCAGTTCCTGGGGCAATGAAATAAATACTCAGATATACAGTAGGGAGCAAAAGTGTTTCCATAGTTGACATTCTCAACTTTGTGGGCCAATAAAATGCAAACGAATGAAGCAAATCTAAAAAACCTTTTGTTCTAATAATATGTCTTTAATTCTTAACAAATTGCCGTATATGATAAAAACAAAACAGAATCAGTAAAATGTTCAAACAAAAAAAACCAAAACAACTCGCATGTGTACAATTTTGCACCTTTAGTGAACAAAATGAAATATGATATGAAATTAATATTTTGTCCACATACCCTTATTAGCTATTACACCTTTAATTCGGTTTGGCATACTCTCGGCCAACTTCTCTATGGTTTCTTTTGGAATTCGGTTCCACTCCAGTTCTACACGCTTCCAAAGATCGTCTAGGTTGGATGGCGCTGATTGATATTGCCCGAGCCGTCGCTTCACGATTGACCACAGGTTCTCAATCGGATTGAGCTCGGGACTTTGAGCTGGCCACTCCATCAACTTAAAATTTTGGCAGTGTGCTTCCGGTCTCCATCTTGTTGAAAAGTAATTTCCTCTTCGAGATATGCACACTTGTCCAGAAAATTTGATAGTTAGGTTTGCAAAATATTGAGGTAGTCTTCTTTTAACATTATACCATCAATTTTTTGTAATGGTCCAATGTGCCACCAAGTAAAGCATCCCCAAACTTTGACATTGCCTCCTCTATGCTTGACGGTTTGCTTCACATGGTGTTTTTGAAGCTTGTCGCCGGGCCTATGCCAATAGTATTGCTAGCCATCCGACTGAGCTGGGTTGAACTGGGATTCATCTGACCAGATAACACGTTTCCAGTCATCTAGAGTCCAGTTTCTGTGTTCCCGGCCAAATTTCAATCGAGCCTTGACATTCTTCTCGGATAGAGCTGGTTTATTTTTTTTCACACTTGTCACATATCCAATCTTAGCCAGTGCTCTTCTAGCTGTCCACCGACTCACGTCTTTTCCTATGTCCATAGATGCCTCTTTGGTGTTAGGAATTTATCAGATCTCATTTTCGACATCATTACTCTGGCGTCAGAGTCTTTTAAGAGGCGTTTACGGCCTTTAATAATGCTTTCGGGTGCAACATTTCATCTTTTTTGGACCTTGGACACCTCTGAATGGGAAATCTTAAGCTGATCGGCAATAGCAATAATACTATTTTCGACATCAGACGAAAGCTTCCTCATTTTTTCGCGGTACTTTATAGACCAATTGCTAAAATCCATAAATCTGCTCCGAATAATAAGAAACACGTAACTTTCTGGATCATATAAGCGAAGAATGACAAACAAAATATATAACGGTAAAACTGCATGTCTATTGCTGATAAGAGAATTAAAAAATCAAACAAAAGTAAGAATAACGGAGAGTGCAAAATTGTACACATGGGAGTTGTTTTGGTTTTTTTTTGTTTGAATATTTTACTGATTCTGTTTTGTTTTTATCATATACGGCAATTTGTTGAGGTTTAAAGACATATTATTAGAACAAAACGTTTTTTTTGATTTGCTTCATTCGTTTGCATTTTATTGGCCCACAAAGTTGATAATGTTAACTATGGAAACACTTTTGCTCCCTACTGTATGTATTTCCGTCTCAAACATTCCCCTGATTTTATTGACGTTTTCGATGCTTCAGAGTGACTTTCAAATCGCCTAATTGCCAAAATGATTAGTCGAAGTTCAAGTGTTGGGGATCTTTACCTGAAATAAGGTGCCTTCTATGGTAAGAACTACAAAGGCAGCACTGCGACGACTTTTACGCCGAAGGAAACCCTGCAAAATCCTTAGGATTGCATCAAATTCCGCTCTTCCAACAGCAAAAATTAAATAAGTGGCAAACAGCAAATCCATCGTTCGAAGGGCTAAGCCCCCTTTGAATAAATTTCGCAAAGACCGCCGCCTCGATTTCACAAGAGTCCACATGGCTTGGGGTTCTGTTACAAATAAAGATCCCGGTGAATGGAAAAAGTAGTATTTAGTGACAAAAAGAAATTCAGTATGGATGGGCCGTATTTCCATGTCTTAAGTAAATGAGGGAAAGTGCTTGGGCTGACATCATACTAGGGAACAGCTAAAAAACTCTCTTGGGATCATCTTTCCCCGAGATTTGTGAAATATTTGGGGCTATCAGTTGGATCTTTCCACAGAATAATGCATGCGCCTGCACTCACTTGGATTGCTTCTCAAAATGTTGATACTTTAGCATGGCCACCACATTCCCCAGATCTGAACATTATTGATAATCTATGGGAATGCCTTGCTCGTAAGATTTATGAAAGTGGGCAACGATTTGAGCGCGAACATGGTTTAATTCGAGTAATTAGAATGGCCTGGTCTGAAATTCCGCTGCGCTCTTTGAAGAATTTGTGCAAATCCATTCATAAACGTATTTACGAAGAAATTTATAAACCAGGTGCACAACCTATTAAGCTTTAAAGAATGAAACTAAAAGAAAATCCTACAATATATTTCCTATTATTTTTTCTTATTTGGTTAGTGCCTCTATGCAAGTGAACCAATCAATCAAGCGCAGTATTACAGCTGCTGAAGTTCTACTGCTGCGAAGTACCGTTAGATGGCATAATACTTTGATGCTTATTAATTTCCGAGCAAAGTACAACGTCAGGCATGACAACGTTTCTGGCGTGAGTACCTGCCGGCGACGGCCTAGACCCACGTTGCTCGAAAGCACACGGATCAATTATAATATTGATCGGACCCCAAGATATTTATTTGATTTGTTTTTGTATCAATTTATTGTTCGAAGTATTATTTTATTGTTCGATATAATTATAGGTCTTGATACCAATTGGCAGTGTGGCATGGACACACTAACCGATTTTCTAAGGCTCAAGTGCCATCTAAACCTTTGCCGTTCTATGGATACCGGCAACCGATTGCAATGCAACTCCACATCAATCAGAAAAGATTTACCCGCGTTGTAGGTATTAACCACAGACACCACGAAAATCTCCCCGACGGGCCGTACCCAAGAGAGGTCAGATCGAACTCTGAAGATTCCTGTTCCGCGTGGTACCGAGATTAAGTCTTCGGTCACACTTTGTACCCGAAAACACTACCAGTTGAGCTTCCATTCTGCAAACGGACTGGTCATCCTAGATTTAAGTCCCCTTTTGGGACAGGCATAACTTACCTCGGGCGAATTCTAACCCGTCTCGCTGTTGGGCGGCGAGCAAAGTACACTCTTCACTTGAATTATCAGAAAAGCTTGATTTACTAGATCAAAAACGGTTGCTTTAATAACCATTTTCTGTCATAAAAATTATTGTCTCTAATCAAGTAAACCGGACTGATAAAATTAAGTTAATTTAATCCATCCGGCTGTCGATACAACGAATTACTCGAGCGAAAATCGAGACAGGGCTAGTTTACTGGAGCGGCAGTCCTTGGCTGGGAAAAACTCGCGTCATTCCGGCACGTAGAACTGAGTGCCATGGACTCAATTACGGTCTGGATATTGGAGCAGGTTAAACTTATATCTATCCAAAATCGATCCCGATATTGTCAATATATGTCCGGCATGTGAGGGTACACCGCACGATACTAACCACCTATTGGCATGCCGTCTTAAACCCACTCAACCAACACTTCTTCCTCTATCTCTCTCTCTTTTTCAATATCTCTCTCTCTTTTTCTCTCTTTCTCTTTCACTCTCTCTCTCTCTTTCACTCTTTCTCTCTATTTCTCGCTATCTCTCTCTATCTCTTTCTTTCTCTCTCTATCTCTCTTTCTTTTCTCTATCTCTCTCTCTCTTTCCCTATCTCTCTCTCTCTCTCTTTCTCTTTCACTCTCTCGCTTTCTCTCTCTCTCTTTCTCTCTATCTCTCTATCTCTTTCTTTCTCTCTCTATCTCTCTCTATTTCTCCCTATCTCTCTCTCTATCTTTTTCTCTATCTCTCTCTCTCTCTCTTTCTCTCTATCTCTCTCCCTCTCTTTCTCTCTATCTCTCGCTCTCTTTCTCACTCTCTTTCTCTCTATCTCTCTCCCTCTCTATATCTCGATCTCTTGCTCTCTCTCTCTCTTTCTATTTATCTCTCTTTCTTTTTCTCTCTCTCTCTCTCTTTCTTTTTATATCTCTTTCTTTTTCCCTCTCTCTCTTTTTCTCTCTCTCTCTCTCTTTTTCTCTCTCTCTCTCTCTCTTTTTCTCTCTTTGGACCCTGCCTGTGAGACAGCATGTTTCCTGGTTGAGTTAAGCGATGACGATCGGTGACTTCAACGCAATGGCAGGGCCTGGTGAGCTTCTACAGCAACAACAACACGGATTTCTTAGCTTCTAAGAAGCCTCATTGAAATATGTACTCATCCGCTGGGGTGTAAGAAATATGCACACACACACATTCATACACAGATACACTTGTATGTAAATATTTTGCTTACGAAGCTGCTGAATGAAATGCAGGCAGCCAACGCAAACAACAACAACGCTCTTTGACCAAACAAGAATAATTAAAACACAAACAAGGCAAGAAACGAGTAGTTCCCAAAGTAAACAAAAATAACAAGTGCCGACACTACAAAGCAACGGCGCAGTTGCCGAGGTGTATGTAAATATTAAATTTTCATTAAGCAAGTTTTTCTGTGCGCAATTCTTTCTTTTTAACTTTCAATTGCGTTTTGGACATAAAATATCGTTGGGCAGAACGCAATCGGCCAAGCGACAATTTATGTAGCTCAAAAAACAAAGAAGAAAAAAAGTAACATCAAATAGCATTTCCATACGTAAATACAAAATTCTTTAGATATAATCACACGCACACACACATACACACATAAAAAAATAATGAGGTGGGTGAGGTTAACGCCATGATTTACCTGGTGGTCATTTTATGAGAGTTGTAGCACAAACTTTTTGCTTTAATATGAAAATACACCGAAACTGGGTCAAACAATTAAATGGACAGTGCAACAAACAGCTCAACTGCCACGGCGTAGGTGGAGACCTTCGATTTAGTTTTCCCACGCTATTGTCGAAAATTGAACAGAGCGACATGACGTGCAGCACTACTACGCAGTCCAGCTCAGTAACTCGACGGAGCGTTGGCCTTTGGCGGGTCACGTCGCGCGCATAAAATTTGTCAAAAAATGCCAAAAAAAATATTTATCTATTTTGCATTAGTTGTGTTGGTGCGTCTGTATGTATGTATGCACGAGCAAAACTTATTTCTTGTTAAAATCCATGGCTCAGCATTTTCTCTTTGCTTAGCTTAGATTAAAAGGTTGGCCACCTGAGGATTCATAAATTTCAGATTAAAACTTTTTACCATCCCACTTTTGGCAGAGCTCGTAAAGATTCAAAGTGGACAGATGTGCAGGTATGGATTGAAAAAAAAAATATGATTCATTCAAAAAAAAAAAGGTCGAAATCAGTTTCTTTTATTATTCTAAAGTATTTTTGGTATGCTTTTCTTAATTTGGTGTGTGTTGTTTAGACTGTTGTGCACTGTCTGTCCACTTTCTTGCACATTTAGAGCCCATTTTTTGATTAAGTGCTAACTCGCTTCAGCAAGACTCTGAAAGTCGCATTCAACTTTCAGGTCTGGATATTTAAGGCAATCGATTTTTCTTTATGTTGGACTACTTTCTGATTCTATTGAATAATTTTCTTCTAAAAAAGTTGATTAGAAAGTATGAAAACTCTTGTTGTTGCTCATTTTCCGGAAAATTCTTTTGCTTCCGCTTGTAAGGATGCCAAGAGTCGGCAGTAGGAGTTCCCAGAGGTTGCCCCGGCGTTTATCTCCATCTCTCTATCTCAAATTGTCTCCATCTCAGCACGCCTACCTGAAAGGGAAACCTACCAAAATAGCCTTACGTGAGGTAGTAGGGAATGTGAAGGAATCTGTGTAGGAAAACAACTCACTTTGTTGGCCTTTATATACATAGGAGGAGACTGTGGAGAAACCTCTGGGGGGAAAAAATTCACTTTGTCGGCCTTTATATACATAGAGGGCGCTTTCGCTTGGAGATAGATTTCTCCTTCCTTCTCTGTACTTCGTACAGATCTCTCCATTCGCAAACTGTGTGTTGAGGGTTTTGCTAGGGCTATCTTTCCAAGCTGACTGGATTGGAAGGGGAGGAGAGTCTACGCGGACATAAGTGTCTCTGTTTTCACAGACGGAGCCAGAATAGAATCTGAAGTTGTATCAGAGGCTTACTCTAGATCAGTCACTATTTCAGCCTCCTTTTAACTCCCGAAAACTAGTAGTGTTTTTCAAGCAGAGGTC
Organism: Anastrepha fraterculus; assembly: GCA_037575425.1. Classification (NCBI taxonomy): domain Eukaryota; kingdom Metazoa; phylum Arthropoda; class Insecta; order Diptera; family Tephritidae; genus Anastrepha; species Anastrepha fraterculus. Next base: position 42,845 of record JAYXIM010047378.1, read on the forward strand.
TTCGGGATCCTGCGCGCCTGCAAATTCTGAGGAATCGCTTTGGAGAGGGAGACATGGATATATTTTCCGACAGTCAAGCTGTGATCAAGGCCCTGTCATCGCCATATTGCAGCTCTTTTCAAGTCAACTGGTGATCAAACGTCTCGAATGCGTGGGAAATTTTTCTCTCATCTGAGTTTCAGCGCATAGGAACTTAGGGGCGAATGAAATTACCGACGAGCTTGCTATGAAGGGCTCGACAGAACCGGTTTCAGTTGTTCCCATCTCAGACATCGGTGCCCTCTTGAGATATTGTTAACCCTCTGTTAGACAGCTTTTTCGGTTAGACACCCGCGACTGGCCTTTTTCCGTCCTGTTCGAGGATCTATTTCAAATGGCAGCTCAAGGCCGTTAGCTATAATAGAAATATGTTAAATTCACGTCCAAAGTCGAAAAAGCCAGTCTGGCCAAACCCGGCTGCCCAATGGAGAGTTAAAGAGCAACTGGACAATTTATTTCTTAAAAAAGCGCACGAAGCCAGATTGAAGCCAAAAACACTTTGTGCTGGGGATCGAACGCCATTCAATTTCCATAACTTCCAAACTCATAGCGGTGGTTGCCGGTCGCTGGGTAATCAGAACTCATGCGGAGAGGCTTGGACTTCCGTGCAACCCTTATTGCAGAAGCTGTAGGGATCCTGCAGAGAAAGCGACAGTTGAACATTTACTTTGCAAATTTCCGGGTCTATCGGCTAGGCGCTTCAGGTTCCTTAGTGTGCCTTTTGGGGATAGTCTGCGGTAGTTCTCCGGCCTAGACCTCTTTTCTTTTATCCACTACATCAACAGCACTGGATGGCTGTAGCTGGTTCCTCTAGGTAGTGATCTACATTACGGTATCCAAATGAGACTCTAGTGCTACTTGTAGTGTACCCGTGGTAATCTTGCCATTTAACCAACCTGCCTACATACGAATCGGTTTTAGAGAACAGTGGTAGTTGTTAACGCCCCCTTAGAGTTTAATATTACAGGGTTCGGCACTCGAAGTGTAACCAATTAAAAAGGCAATAAATTTGGTTTGGAAAATTACTTTTATTCAATTCAAAGTAAAAAATTTGTGAAAATAATACAAAATTAAGAATCAATTTACTTTTGCTCGGTATGACCACCTTTTGCCTCGATTATGGCCTTGAGGCGGTCCAGAAACGAGCAAGCTACCCGAATGTGATTTGCAGGCATTTTGGCTCACCCGCGGACAATGGCTTTTTATAGCGCCTCGAGACTAGTGAATCTTTTAGTTCGCACCTGCTCTTCAAAATGGCTCAAAGAGAATAATCCATCGGATTCGCATTTGGTGAATTTGAAAGCCATTGTGTGGACGTTAAGAAGTTCGGAACGTTGTTTTTTAGCCATCCTTGGTTCACTCAAGCTTTGTGAGAGGGTGGCGAGTCCTATTGAAACGTCCATGGTTTGCCACCGAAATATTTGTCTGCCCACGGCTTCAAAACAACCTCCAGAGTACTTTCCCGATAACATTTCGCATTTACCTTGACGACGCCAGGCTCAATGAAACTGATTGGAGAGCGCCCATTTGCGGTTGCAGCGGCCCAAACCTTT
>JAYXIM010047379.1:0-44224 GCA_037575425.1 Anastrepha fraterculus
ATTATTATTATTATTATTATTATTATTATTATTATTATTTATTGTTCGACATTTACATTTCATTTTTAATCATTAACATTAGAACGTACGACAGTGACACTAGGTCGTTTGTCGGAAGAAAAAAGAAAAAAAAAAACAAAATCTTACATTTTACATATGTTACTATGTATTGAATTCGCTTAAAATTAATTTTCTATATTCTATAGCACCAGTGATGAACTTAAATAAGTTATTATATCCAGAAGGGCCAACACCATTTAAAATGTCTATGATGTCATCTCGGTTTAAACTATATTAAATTTTCCAAAAAATCTTTGACGAATTCTTTTAAGTATCGGGCATTTTCCTAAAAAATGTGTGATGTCTTCTAATTCATTTAAGTTACATAAAGTGCAATTTAAATCCCTTTGGCTTCCCAAGTATATTAAATTACATCTGGCTTTCATAATCCACATAATTTTATAGATTCCAGTATTATCGTTTAAATAGCTTCTGGCGTTGTTATGGTCTAATTCCTTATATAACCGGGTGCTTTGGTGTGCCCTTTCCCATAAAGTTCGAATATTCGAGTCATGAAGATTTTCTATTATTGAAATTATATTTCTATTCCACTCTCTTTTATTTGAAGTGCCCCAGTTACATGTTATATTTACCTTCTGTGCTAGATTACTAATTTCTTCAGCCCAAAATATCTGTTTTTCTAAAATCTTTTTTGATAGTATATGAGGCAATCTATTATCATCATATTCAAATAACGTTTTGAATATATATTTTAAGTGAAGCTGCAGTGTATACAAATGAAAACTTGGAACATTTGTCTCCAAGAGAATGCAATAAGATGGCGTATTACTCTTCAAACAACGAGTTTCCCCATACCTGAGCAGCATAACTCTGGATTGCTCTAGTCACCGCTAAAAACAGTTTCCATTTTGCCGACAACTTAATTTTATTTTTACTAAGAAATGTGCACCAAGTTGCATTTATGCTATTTTTCGCTAGAACATTTCTATTTTCTATATGTTGCTTGAAATTGAGTTTTGATGTTAGCTTTACACCCAAGTAATTATATTCTTTCGTTATTGGTATAACTTCGCCGTGAAAAAACCACTTTTCTTTTTCTGCTATTCTACCGCCTCTCCGAAAGATCATTATAGCTGACTTAGATAAGTTTACTTGCATATTCCACTTTTCGCAGTATTTTTCTAAGTTGCTTATCATTTTTTGAAGAGCACTAACCTCATCTGCTAATATGACGATATCGTCAGCATATAATAGCAAACGGATATTTAACTCATCTATAAAGAGTCCCCCCTCCAAGCAGTCGTGCAGGTCATTCAAGTAAAGAGCAAAGAGCAAAGGTGAAAGCAGGCACCCTTGCTTTACTCCTGACGATATTTTGAATTTTTCACTCATTTCATCTCCTACTTTTACTATCGAACATGTATTTCTGTAATAACTTTCGATAAAGTTTGCCATTTTGGTGGAGATTCCTATTTCATGAAGCTTGTATAGCAATAGTTGTCTAGGGACAGTATCAAAAGCGGCTTTAAAGTCCACAAAAAACGCGTACACTTTTTTCTTCTCCCTGAACTTAATATGGACTATTGCTGCTAGGTTATATATATTATCTACAGTTGAATGTCGCTTTCTGAAACCTGCTTGAAATTCTGTTATAATATTTTTATTTTCTACCCAGCTTGTGAGTCGCTCATTTAAAATGCCCATCATTATCTTTGCAACACAATTCATGAATGAGATACCTCTATAATTGGAGGGAGATTTCCTATCGCCTTTTTTAAAGAGCGGATATATCAGACTTGTTTCGAAACATTCAGATACTTGGCCCATATTATATAGCCTATTAAAAACGTTTGCCAACTCAACAAGAAACCGGTCATCGGCATTTTTAAAAAACTCATATGGAACCTTGTCTGAGCCCGGAGCTTTTCCACATTTCGTTTTATGTAACATCAATCTGATTTCATCTATTGAGATTGGTCTGTCTAGACAATCATCCCTTACTAAATTTGCCACATATTGTATACATGGTGCACAGCGAGTTGGATTTAATAATGTTTGAAAATAGTGCATGAATATTGCTGGCGATACCTCTCGACAAGATTCTGTAACTGAACACCGAAGGACGTTGACCATCTTCCACCAATCCTTACTGTTATTAACCTGATTTATTCTGAGTTCAAGACTGTCATAGTAATTCTTCTTGCTCTCTTCACACAGTTTCTTGTATTTTCTATTTGCCTGAATATATTTCTTTTTATCACTTCCACTTAAAGTTTTATTATAAATTCTCAGTTGTTTCAATGACATCTTTCTAGCTGACTGACATTTCCAGGTAAACCATTTCGATTATTTTCTTAATCTTTCTTTATTTCGCCTCTGTGAAGTTGATATTCTAATTATTTCAGTTAAATCTTCAAGATCTAGCTCTTTTTTTACATATTTCTTTTTCTGTAAAACATATTTATTAAAAGGGCTAAATGCAAATGTAGATCCCAAGTTAAATCTAAAAGAATTAGAAGAACACCAAACTGAGAATTTTAAATTCATTAGAGTGTGACACAGTTTTCTACAAAAAAACCAGGCAAAACGCAATTGCATTGCCAATCTTCATGGTACAAATAATACCGTAAAGGCACTCAAAACAATAAAAACTATTTTCTGAAGATGCATGAATTGGGAACCCCTGACAAAAGAAATTATTGCACAATGCCGCAATTGTAAAGTTTTTTTCATAGCGCAGCCAAAATGTGTTAAATGTGATCAACCGCCCAAATTTGTTTAATGTGACCAACCTTACATTAGCAAAGATTGGAAAATGGAAAAGTGGAAAAATCTAGCGATAACGATCAAACCAAACTATATTGTGTTTTATGTAAAAAGTAGAGCATCCTACTTCATACAAGGGATATGAAAACTATACTAACCTTAAATTGAAGCTTATTGAAAAGAAAAAGAACATCACAAAAAACCTATCAATCAACGAAACTTTATTAACTCAATATAAAATATACGGATCCTTTTGCTAAGTCTACACCCACTCTAAATATTAATAATAATAAATATATTAGTAATAATGAAAAACTAACTAATAACTTATTATTAGAGCTTAAAAAGGCGATGGATAATCTAAGAGACCAATTGTTAAACCCCTAAAAACAATAGCAAAATCAAGCTTCTAGCATAAATACTCTTATTTCTTTACTCGAGGTTCAACATGAATAATACAACTGAAAACACACTTAATATTATTTTCATTAATGTTAACTCTTTTATCACGAAGCCTAGAAGGTATAATCTTGATAAGTTCTTAATAAAGCATAAACTAAATAAACTTAATAAAGCAATAAACTAAACAATAGACACAAACTTTGGTTCAGTAACTATGTTCTAATACGCAAGGACAGAGCTAATTTAAAACAAGAAGGCGGTACAGGTATACTCAGTCGAGACAACATTAAATATATAAACGTTACAAGCATCGCAAAAATGTCATGTGTAGAATCTTGTATTATAAAAATATCTACTGCAGAAAAAAATCATTATATACATATGTCGTAACAATGACCCTTTCGAGATGGATTTCAATATTTTATTTCAAAACTTGAAGCTAGAAAACCCAGACAATTTCTTTCTAACCGCGGGAGACCTAAATAGTAAACATGGTAACTGGGGGAATGCAACTAGCAACCAAAAAGGAAAAATTCTTCATAAATGGATTGAAAAACACCAATTTAAGTATCGCTGTGCACTTTACGCTTCAGTAACGCCATCTTTTCCCAGAACCAACTCTTTTCTTGACGTATGTACAATGGATTCCAGACTATCTTTTAAAAAAGTAAATAATACTACGAACTGAATAAATGACCTCGATTCTGACAGCGATCATAGCGTTCCAAATGGAAATCTCAAGTGACTCAACCCTAAACCCTTTTCAGATATTTATAGTTAATTCTCTCAGAAACCATGATTATAGGAGAACAAATTGGGATAAATTCAAACGCAAAATCATACAGAAATTGTCATATGAGTTTCCGGTACCCAAAGAAAGAAATCTAGAAAATACAGAAATAGACATTCATTTAAACGCACTATCTAATGTAGATAGATTAGATAGATTAGATACTATTGAAGAGAATGTTCCTGATTTTCCGAAAATTGACGCATATAAAATATACCGCAATGCTATCATCACAAAATTGCATAAAAAAAAAATTAATATTCTCTCTGTAATAAAAAAACACAAGAAGGGAAATAATATTCCGGGACGAAATACTATCACAGCTTAAAGGTAGGCTTAAATTAACTAAGATTTTACTAAAAGAAAATATCAATAAATTATCGAATGACTACTATAAAAGAAAGCTGATTGCAATAGTTGAGGGTATATTGGGGACTCATTGAACGTGTTTTAAAAAATTTTAAAAAAACTTCAGGCTAATGCACTCGAGTTGAATAATATTAAAATACTTATTAACTCTAAACATATAAAGGGTTTTCCAATAACAAGTGTTATTGGTGAATGGATTGCGCTATCAAGAGATTTTTTATGGCCGGAATTGATTGGCATTGATCTGGACAACGTTTATTTTCAACAAGACTGCGCTACGTGCCACACAAGCAACGAAACCATTGATCTTTTACGGGAAAAGTTTTCGGACCGTGTTATCTCTCGAAGAGGTGATCACAATTGGCTACCGAGATCTTGTGATTTAAAAACTTGTGACTTTTTTCTTTTTGGGGTCACGTGAAAGAGAAGGTCTACGCCAACAGTCCAGGGTTGATTCAATACCTCAAAGATGGAATTCGTGAGGCTATCGAGGACATAGGGCAGCCAATTTGCAATTCGGTTATCTAAAAGTTCATGAAAAGGATATAGTCCTGTAAGCGTGGTCGTGGTGGTAATTTGCCTGATGTGATTTTCCACTATTACCGTGATACCTTCCTCTTTATAATGAAACGAACATCCGATCATTTATATTTAAAAATAGCATTTTTCTTTGAATATCAAAATATCACCTCTTATTGGAGAACCCTTTACTTAAAGAGGCTAACATAGACGAAACTAAAATCGAAACTACATCGGACTATCTTATAGTAAGAGAACAAGACCTCATACTTAACTCCATAGGTTCATATATGCAATCTGTTCACTCCGCATAGCAGAATTATCCTGATAATTATACTCACAACATAGTAATAAAGGGTTTCAATCAGTTTTTAGAAATTGAAAACAAATTGAATACTTTGCATTACAGAAAAAATATGCTAGAAGACAATCAGACAGACCGGGCCATTAATCGATGTTTTCACGAACCTTCCAGCAAAACTGTCATCTAGCCTGGATAACATACCTAATATTATTCTAAAAAATTTACCATTTAAAATGATGTTAAAATATTGCTCCTTGTTGAATAATATTGAACAACAGTTGTTTTCCCCTAAATTGGAAAAGGGCGAAAAACATCGTTATACCCAAAAAAACAAAGATCTTAGTGTTATAAATAATTTACGCCCCATAAGCCTTCTCCCTAATATCAGCAAAGTACTATATATGAAGCTCTCATAAATAATAATATAAACAAATTTTGGTTTGTTTTAAATACAAACATTCTACCACTCAAGCAGTTCACGGGCTCGTCTGATATGTACATTGATTTAGAAATTGTCTTTGATGGACTATGGACAAAAGGTTTAACATTTAAACTAATTAAATGCAAATCTCGTCTGCATCTATTGATGTTAATTTACAATATGATCTACAATAAAGAATTTATCGTGTCTAATGGTAAAGCTGAAAGCTCTCAAAGCTTCATAATGAAAAAGGTTTACAGCAAGGAACAGCCAACTCACCAATACTTTTTAATATATTTATTCAGGACATAGTAGATAATTTTAAAAATATCATCTTATATGCTGACGAACTCGTCATCTATTACGCAGGCAACAATATCTGTGCCATAAACTCAAATCTTCAATCAGGTCGAAAAATATACAAAACATTGGCATCTAAAAAAAACCCAAAAAAGTGTTTAGAAACCCATTTAATTTAGTCTACTGTAATTTAGTTTAGTCTACTGTAGTACTAACAACTTCAAGAAAATTAATCACCTAATATTTAATATTAATTCTAACGTCAAATTAAAGTCAAATCATAGCAATATTCACAAATTGAAAGTGTCCCATTTACCTTTTATTTTTTTACTCATCTCTCGCTAAAATAAAATTAAACGAGAATTGTGTTAATTCCATAAAATTGTCAGATTAAAGCATTTGCATTGGCGGAAGGTTCACCGCCAAGTGGACGACACACCACTAGAGTATAAACATAGCAACAAATTTTAATTTAAAGTGACGCGAAATGCATGCGTACATTAAATGCCTAAGTGCCCATAAAGTCATAAAAAATAATGTTGGTCGTCCAACCCTCCCATTCTTATCTATCATCGACAACGAAAAGTTTCAAGTCAATTATTCTTAGCTATTTATCCTATTAACAAAATAATTAATTAAGCTCAGGAAATAAGGCATACACTATTTTACTAAATTAACTTAAATATGTATGCTTTAATTATTTCTATTTAGAAAAAAGAAAATTTAAACGAACTTCACTACCTTCTGCTTCACCGAAGGCTAAGGCTATTTAAATGTATGTTTGCTTAAGAATTAAAAGTTAATGTTATAAGAGCATAATAATTTAGGTTTACAATAATTTTTACACTCATTGATTAAAGTTTCATATATTGGCAGTTGAATCTGATGTGGTAAATAAATAAAAGCTTTTTCATTAAATGTGATATGATTTATTTTGGAAGAAACACTAATTTCAGCAACGTCTTTCTTCGTGATAAAAAGTTTTCACATTCTATGCAAAAAGCCTACTATATAAATTCACGCATACCAGCAAAAATTCTGCTTTTGATCAGCTCCCTGTACCAAATTTTTACCCTGTACCCCGATTTCATGCGCATCAACTACGTTGCAGATCATCTCATTTTTGAAGAAAAATTCGTTATTGTCTTCAGATCCAATAGAAGTTGTATAACGGCACCATTAAAAGTTACTGATGATGTTAGGCATAAGATAGATAAAGATCTTTTGACTTCTAACCCTTCTTGACCCTTCAAAAGCATATGGTAATTTTAACCATGTTTTAATATCTATATTTAAAGCTGATACATTTTTAATTCCTCGTCTTCAAAACATTAGATTCTTTCAGTTTTTAATACTTTTGTTCAAAATACGGCTGTTAACAATTTGTTGGAAAAGTGACATCATTTGATTGCCCACCATGCGCGCGTCTACAGGTAAAATCCGCCAAACCGTCGATTCATGAGTGCCAAATTGTTGGAAATGTCGAGATATCGATTTTGAAGGTTGGTCAACAAACTTTGCTCTGCATCAGCAATATTCCCAACAGAATGTCCAGTTATTGGTCTGCCAGTCATTTTTCTATCCGCTACTGAACCAGGTTTTTACCAACCTTTGAATTATAGACTCATTCGGACGATTATTTCCACCAAAAAATCACGAATTTGCGATTTGTTGTTCTTTGTACAATTTGACAAAAGTCAAAAATGACATAAAATACAGATACCATCTAGGAATTATTCGCTACTGATATCTAGGCGTCACTATTGAAATACCATGGTATGCTTCGATCCCTTTGGTATATTCAATATTTTACCCCAGTGGGAATTAGATTATTCCTAGTCAGAGCGTACTTCATTCTGACTTTATTATGCGGTTATGAATTATTCGCTAGCTGTGATAGTGCTGACAATTAAAAACTGAATGTACGAGGTGTGTTAAAAAAGTTAGGTAAATTTTCAATTTTCTCAAAAAATATTTATTTATTCATCAATTTCTATTTTATCTTGTTCAAAGTACTCCTCTTCAGATATAATACACTTGTGTCAGCGTTTTTTCCAATCCTCGAAGCAGTTCTAATATGCACTTTTTGGTATGTCCTTGAGCTGTCCCAGCGATTCGGTTTTTATCTCAATCGTCGCAAAACGCTATCCTTTCATGGGGCTCTTTAATCTTGGGAACAGGAAAAAGTCGCAGGGGGTCAAATGTGGAGAATACGGTGGCTGAGGCATGATAACGGTGTTGTTTTTGGCCAAATAATCTCACAAGCAAAGCTGAATGATTAGGTGAATTTTTATGATGCGAAAGCCTGAATTTTTTGTTTCCAAAATTCCGGGCGATTTTTTCGTATTGCTTCACGCAAACGGCGCATAACTTCAAGGTAATACTCCTTTTTTACCATACGACCTTGTGGTAAGCACTACGCCATGGTAAGCGAAGAATATAGTGAGCAAAACCTTGAAATTTGATCGAACATGGCGTGCTTGTTTTGATCTTGACTTTCCTGGACTCTTGCATTGGGATGATTGGGATATGGTCATAACCATATACCCATGATTTGTCACCAGTTATGACCCTTTTAAGCAAATCTGGATCATCGTTGACGTCATTTAACAATTCCTAAGCGATGCTCATGCGACATGCCACGATTCTCCATAACAATTTTCTTCACTTTCTCAACATTTTTATCGGTTGTTGATGTGCTGGGGCGTCCAGTGCGAATGTACTTAGACCGCGAAATTTGAAAATTTACATTATTTTTTTAACACACGTATTATCTATGCGGCCGCCGTAGCCGAATGGGTTGGTGCGTGACTACCATTCGGATTCACAGGGAAAACGTTGGTTCGAGTTTTGGGGTAACACCAAAATTAAGAAAAACATTTTTCTAATAGCGGGCGCCCGTCGGCAGGCAATGACAAACCTCCGAGTGTATTTCTGCCATGAAAAAGCTCCTCATAAAAATATCTGCCGTTCGGAGTCGGTTTGAAATTGTAGGTCCCTCCATTTGTGGAACAACATTAAGACCACAAATAGAAGGAGAAGCTCGGCCAATCACCCAAAAAGGGTGTACGCGCCAATTATATATATAGGGTTATTCAATAGGTGCGCTTCAACTTTTTTCCGACGCAATATTTTTTATTTTTCGCTTGTCATTTGTAAACTTCATTAGTATACATTTCATCATGGAACGCTACAAACTTCAGCAACGATTGCAAATCGTGCAAATTTTTTATGAAAATAAAAATAATGCTGCTACTTTAAGAGCATTACGGCCATTTTACGGTCCATTTAACAAGCCGTCCCGTTTTGGGGTTATGTGAAGTCATTGGTCTACAGTAACAAGCCGGCGACGATTTGTGAGCTCAGAGCCAATATTGAACGCGAAATTGCTGGAATTTCGGCCGATTTATGCAAAAGAGTGGTCGAAAATTGGGTTCAACGATTGGACTTTGTAAAACGTGCATGCGGTGGTCATGCAAAAGAAATCGAATTTCATACTTAAATGTATATGTTCAAACTCGATAATAAAAAACAAATTAGGTAAAAAAGTCAAACCGTTTGTGTTTTATTCAAAAAAGTTCAAAAGTTGAAGCGCTCTTACTGAAAAATCCTATACATATATATTATCTATATTACATTGCCAGATACATATACGGTAAAAACGTCGAGAACATATTTCAACATACGCGCTTAACAAACTGAACAAGTTGTGGTGAAGAATCAGGTAAGTACCGGTAAAAAGACTGAAGTTATTGGAGATTCGAATGCAGGTGCTGGTTTATCAGCAAGGCAGATCAAACGAAGAAAACAGAAGGCGAAGAAAGCCTAAGCATTAGCTAAGGCAAGTACTCAAGCTCCGTAAAACTTCGACACCTGTAATGGGAACGGGAAAGCGCGGGCGGCAGAACAGAGGATTCCCCGGAAACGAAACGGGAGTCTGTGCCAACGACCGGGAAGAGGAGAAAGACAGAGAAGAGGAAAGTCGAGAGACGGAAGACGGAAATGCCTGCATCCTCAACCCACTCCAAGGCAAATAAATCTTTACCTGACAAGGCAAATACTAAGAGACCTCGAATGTCGAATGACACTCTTCCGTCAGCGTCTGGCGAATCACTCGCGAGAAAGGCAGCAAAGGCAATGACGGTAGAGATACCATACATATCGACAAACAAGACGGTCTACTGCCCAAAGGGCAACAAAACTATCTTGACAGCTATCGGTCAGCCGAAAGACGTGTCGACTTTCGAGGGTAAAAGCGTGGTAGACGGCATCGTAAAGGTGCTCTGTTCCAATGCTTTTTCCCGAGAGTGGCTGGAAAAGGAGATAGCAAAAATTCCAGCCTGCGAATATAGCAAGTTCATTCTAGTTGAGAGTAGCAAAGAAAGGCAGGTACGAGCGAGTATCTGGATTCCGTGTCCTTCCTGTACTTCAGCGGAACTCCTCACTCGCATCCGTGTTCAAAACAAAAACCTTGGCATGACTCTCTGGAGAGTATACTCGTTCACTAGGCAGAAATCTGCTACCACCTTGGAGGCGGGTTACCACCTGGTACTGGGTACCGATATGGGGCTCTCGAGGCGCTGAAGTCGAAGTACGGATGCCGTCCTCACCTATATCTGGGACGAATCCATTTTCGTGACCAGAATAAGGTGGAGGATATAGCGTAAATATACTCAGCCTCATGACTGACGTAATATTTACCCAGGTAAATCTGTAGCATAGAAAAGCGCAAAACTGCAAATAAACCCACACATAATACTAATACAAGAACCATGGGTATGTCACAAGCGTATTTGTGGTCTAGGTGCTATATCGTTGGGACAAATACTTCATTGTGACGGGAGTGTGAGACCGCGAGCATGTATTATCATGCCAATGTTGATCGAACACACGATGTTAAAAGAGCTATGTTTCAGAGATATCGTTTTGGCAAAAATAAAGTATTGGAAGAGTGGGAACAGTGTCGAAGTAATCATAGTTTCGGCCTACCTACCCTACGACTCTTTACAGACACCTCTTTCGAGGGAGCTAAGAGAAGTAGTCAAGTATGCAGAATCCAATAATCTGGGGCTAATAGTGGGCTGTAATGCAAATTCACAGAACATTGTATGGGAAAGAAGCAAATGCAACCCCAGAGGTCTCATGTTACTGGATTTTATCCTGCCATCTGATTTAGTCATTCAAAACACTGATAACAAACCAACAATATACCGATGGCGAGTTTTAGAAGAGGACTCTCTTTCTGATCATCATCTTAACGCATTCCGACTGCGAATTGATTCAATATCAATACCTTCCGGTAGGAGTCCTCGAAATGTGAACTGAGACAGCGATTACCAAGCCAGAAAAAACTCAAATCAATAGAAATGATTGAAGATGCTACTGAGAAATTAGGTGGTACTTTAAACAATTGCTTTGAGGAGCTGTGCCCACTCAGGCAAAGTAGACAAGGAAAAGCGGTGACCACCATTGGAATCATTGAGGACCCAATGTGCCTATCTTGCTTGGAGGAGGTGAATAGCACTGAACACTTTCTCTGTGAATGTCCTGTCTTTGCTAGAGCAAGGCTAAGAGTTTTGGGTTCCGATGTAGTGAAAATTAGTAATATTCGTTCTGTAAAACTAGAAGATATTTACTGATTTGCCAAAGAATCTGGAAAATTCTCACAGGACTAACTACCTTTAACTCTGCCTATATTCTTTCCTATCTCTTTCTCTGATACTTCCCTCCTTGACTATCTGCCCTCTTTCCAGAGCCACCAAATCTCTTGGTGCTCCTTGGCTCGACCTATTCGAATTTCAAATTTCCATTTCGGCATCCCTCTTAGCACAATAACTCCCGTAGTAATGAATAGAATACGAGTATCATGAAATTTTAACTGCTGTCTTTTTAAGTTAATACTAACACACTTGCCGTTTTGGTTCCTCAAAAGTCAGCTATAGATTTGCCTCGAATAAAATGTTATTGCAAGACATTCTAAAGATTTTATTCAATCGCCCAGTGCGATGTCTTATTTTATCTTCTACTCATTTTAAGGGGGGGTAGGGTCAGTGGCGTAGATAGCTTTTTGTGATGGGGGGATATGATTTGACAATATCTTTTTTTTACATTCAATATATTCTTATCGGTTTCCTTTTTCCATAATCATGGGAATCATTTACCATACTCTATATAAACAAACAAAAAATGACGGATACATTTTTTCACTTGGATGCCCACAATATGCAAAAAATTCTTGCATCAATTAAAGAAGAAAATCAATCGGGATTTTTTCGATAACTCATCTATGACTTCATCAGCTGTGATTGGAATATCATGATGAATAGCTAGAGCAGTCAATCCGTTCAAGCGATCCTACAATAAAAAAAAAGAGTAAAAAATAAATGTCTAATTTTGTAATAAAATTTATAGATCTTAGAGAAAAGATTAAGATCTTAAAGAAACTTACTTCTTTTGTCGTGTTTCTCAAAATCGTCTTTATCCGTTTCAAACGAGAGGAAGTGCGTTCCGCAGTAAATGTTAATACTGGTAAAGTAGCTAATATCCTTAGCAACACATTGATATTCGGAAAATTTTCTTCTGGACAATGATCAAGTACATCCAATGAGTTTCCAGGTTTGATATCGCCTTAACGAATTAAATATCTCTTCCACACTTTTAATTCGACCCGCAGTGAAAAATTCCTGGTAAAACTCGACTGTTTTGATGAATTTATCAGCTACTTTGTCGATTTCGTTCAAATCATGTTTGAATAGGGCCGAAAATCCTTCTAATATATTTTCATGTTTGGTAAATCTTTCTCCAAGATCCATGATGTAAAAATCTAGAAAAGGATTGAACGCTGTCACACGAAAATAATCTTCCGTGCTTTGAACTTCAGGATTTGCTCGATTTTTTTGTCTGCGCGTTATTCTCTTCTGTTTGATCTCAATGTCAAGATTTTCAGCAATTTTTTTCGAAGCTTCGTAAATTGCAGAAAAAGCGTCTTCTTTAGCGTGAATCTTTTTTTGTTCCTCGCGCAAATCTTTGGCGAGATTCATGGCTTGGACCAAATCTAAATTAACCTTTTGCAATTCACGACTCAAAGGCAACGAAAGTTGAAAAATTACATTGATAATATGTAAACATATTAAAAATTCGAAATCCATGGCGTTTTTCAGATTTTTGGCGTCTTTTCCCGAGGTTCTCATTGCATCTAGAGTTTCGTAAACAAACGGGAATAACTCAAAAAAGTTGTTGACGGCCTCATATTTCGAAACCCATCGAGTCAGATTCAATCTTTTCAAAGACTTCATTCGTACAGTTTCATCAGGTTCTTCAATCGTGTTTTCCAAAATGGCTTTTCTTTTAGGGGTATGCAAGAAATTGTAGACATGACCCAAAGTTTGCGATCCCTTGCCACCACTTTTAGCAAATGCTACACACGAAATACAAAATGCCCCTTGGTGTAATTCTGAGTAGGCAAGCCAGGAAAATTCTTCCAGCCATTTATAACAAAACTTTTTTAATAAATCGATCCTTTGGGAATCATTCAAACGTGTGTCGACAAAATTTCCGATGCCATTTTTATTTATAACACTCTCTCCACTTTCATCGAGAGCATTTTCTTCGACTGTATTTTCACTGCCTGACGCTTCACAACGAAGTTTCAGCAGATAATTCTGCATTTTCGCTATTCTTGCCACTAAAAATCTTTTCTTCATGAGATGATAAACAAATAACAATGCAAACGGGATTATGGAATAGGTTATAAATCCGATATAATGACTCTATGTTCGATTATCGAACTTCAATACGTCCTTATCGATGACAGCGCCATTTCATGCCTTTCAATTGGTAAGCCCGTTTAGGAGCGGGAATTCTATTGTGTTCAAATTTAAAACTATTATAAAAAGATTTTTTTTTCTCATTTTAAAGTGGTTTAAATGATGTCATACTGCAAAAAGGTTGAAGGCATTTCGAGAAATGGACGCATATACCTACATGTATAAGTATAGGGTTTTTCAGTAAGAGCGCTTCAACTTTTGAACTTTTTTGAATAAAACACAAACAGCTTGACTTTTTTAACTAATTCACTCCACTCTTTTGCATAAATCGGCCGAAATTCCAGCAATTTCGCGTTCAATATTGGCTCTGAGCTCACAAATCGTCGCCGGCTTGTTACTGTAGACCAATGACTTCACATAACCCCAAAACGGGACGGCTTGTTAAATGGACAGTAAAATGGCCGTAATGCCCTTAAAGTAGCAGCAACAGAACGATTATTTTCATAAAAAATTTGCACGATTTGCAATCGTTGCTCAAGTGCGTAGCGTTCCATGATGAAATGTATGCTAATGAAGTTTACAAATGACAAGCGAAAAATAAAAAATACTGCGTCGTTCGCCCTCCCTATCGGAAAAAAGTTGAAGCGCACCTATTGAATAACCCTATACAATTTTTCAAAAATTTTAGTTTCAATTTCCCATGGGGGGGGATTGATCCCCAAAATTTTAAGTGGATCGGAGCAGAACTCTCAAAGTTATAGCTTTTGTAGGCACTCTACTTCGAATGCGGAGCATCGATAATTTCTCAGAGTCATTTTTTCAAACGCGTTTTTCCCGAAACGACTTCTTAAAAGTCGGTGCCAATCACAACTCCGAAACTATTCAACCGATTCTTTTCAAATTTGGCACACGTTTTCTAAATCAAAAATACCTCCCCCCTACACTGTTTTTTTTTATTTATTTTTTTTTTAAGGTTGTTTTTCACTTACAAATATGGCGAAATTTTTCACCAAAAATGCTCGTTTTACGTTTTTTTGCCACCAAAACTACAAAAATGAAAAAAAAAAATTTTTATTAATGTAGGGGGGAGCATTACGTCATACTTTAACTGAAAAATTCGACTTTTTTAGTTTCAGATGATTCTACGACGAATGCCGATTGGCACCGCAGAGCACCTCTCGAAAAACATATCTCCAAAAAAACTCTGTCATGGGCTTATTTGTCAATATTTTATTACTAATATTTTTTAAAAACTTATTGAAAAGATGTACAATAACATGCAACTGATTTTATTAAAGTATCTTAGGCCATATTTCTGTAAAAAATTCAAAAAAAAAGTGTTTAAGGACAAAGAAGCAAAAACACAGATGTCACATTTAAACACGTAAACCGGAGGAATAGCTGAAGTAGTGCTTTCGGTATTCGCAACAGGTTTTAAAATATTCACAACGATCGAACTAACCCGACATCGGACATTAGTGAAAATAACTTTGTTATTTCAATCCATCATTCAGTTAAGTTACTACCGGTTAGAAATAATAGGGGTATTTGTCTAAACGCTTAAATGACTCGTATATCGTGTATACATCGTAAATTTACCACCTCCTAAAAGTTTCAAAAGTAAAAGTATGTTTGACTCGAAAACGCGATTCGTAAACTTAAACATTTAAACGAATAATCCTAATATTAATCAGACGGAAAAAACGACTCTTAAAAAAAACAAAAAAAAATTAAATTGTATACCAAACCATCACATATATTATATATTTCTTCAAAAAATGGTATTCTATCTGCATCTTATACAATACAAAACAAATATGTATATAACAATAGCACCTTTCCTTTTTTCAATTTCAAGCAATGTATGGAGCAATTTCATAATTCATTGTTTTATGTTGACAGGTGGTAAATGGCCATCAGCAAGGGAACAATTCAATTGTATGATTACTTTTTTGTTATCGAAGAACTCCATGCGGTGCAGATTCTTGGCCATTTCTCTATATTGCTTTATTGAGATATTGATAGGTTCAACTGGGCTTGAACCCTGTGTAGGATCACTAGGATAAAGATCATCACCCGGCATCAAATTCACTTTGCCGTCAATACACTGCTGTACAACAGGTAACATAAGTGTAATGCCTTTTTGGGAGCGTACTTGCGCAAACTCAAGTAATTCATTCAATCGAGTGAAATGCCATAGTCGCGATAGTTCATACAATTGTGGTGGAGGAAGAAACAAATATTTGCTGAAGTATAAAGTAACGAATTCCACAGGAGTCTTCCACTGTAAAATGAAAAAAATATTAGTTGTATTAAGATTTTAAGCCAGAAAGCAAATGCCCACCATAAAACTCGCAGCTTCATTACTTTCTAAAAGTACTTCGGGCATATGATCCATCGCCACGACATAAAAAGCAGTTTCGAACCTTAAAAATATAATAATTTGCGTTTATTAAGATGTGCCTTTTTTTTAATTTCGGTGGCTTTACTTTTAAAAATCGTATTACGTTAAATGTCATATTACAGATTTGTTTACTTCTTAAGTTTATCTACATAGATAGGTATTATTTGATTATAAAAAATAAATAAATGTATCCTTAATGAAGACCCGAAGACGTGATGGGTCTAATTGGCGCTGGTTAGCACGAGCAAGATCGCTTAAACAGTTATCGCACTAATCAGAAACACAAAAAACACGTATTTTTATGCTCGCGTACTTGTGCCCTAAGGTATTAAGAGCGTTGCTATTTATATTTCTGGTATTGGGCATTTCTAGAGTTATTAGACGCCATCTGACATTTCTATTGGAAATTTTGACATATTTTACCACAAACGCTCTCAGAATGTTTTGAAGTGTGATTCAGATTAGTATTGTTTAAAGTGACTTTAAAAATTCATGTCGGCAAAAAAATTGAATTAAAGCGCGAACTGCCATTGTTTTTCACATTTTCGACGGCGATTAACGAGACAAGAATGCATCGATGAACTAAACTCATTATACGAGAGTAAGCACCATCCTTTAGCACGATTAGTTTCTTCGTGGTCGCTGTTCGCTCACCGACGGATCCGGGAAGATCGTCCAAAATCAGTTTTTATGCCAATAAAAATAGAAACGACAGGAGCTTTGTTCTGATAACTTCGAGTTTATTTAATAAAAATAGTCCTCTCTGGCCTCGATACGCGATCTAAAAGCTTTTCGAAAGAGTATTTCAGTTCATTGATCGGAATGTCCTTCAGTATGTCGGTAAAAGCCTTTTGTATGGCCTATACGGACGCAAAACGTTTTCCTTTAATGCCCAAACGCAATTTTCCGAATAGGTAGAAGTCACAGGTTAAACTGCGATTTCTAGTAAAAAAATCAGTCACAAGAGTGGATCGTTGAGATAGTGCATTGTCATGCAACAAGCGCGAGCTTCCTCCTTTGCGGTATTCAGGGCGAATTCGACGAGTGCGATGCTACAAACGCTTCAAAACGCCAAGATAGAAAATTGCATTGACGGTTTGGCTCGTTGGCACGAACTCTTTGTGCACAACTCCCTTGGAATCGTAAAAACAAATGAGTATTGACTTGATTTTTGACTTCTCCAAACGCGATGTTTTGGGTGGTGGCTTGTCTGGGGCCTTCCATTCGGCACTTTGACGCTTATTTTCAGGTTCATGTTTGAAACACCACGTTTCATCACCATTTGCGATGGTGTAAAGGAAGTTTTCGTCTTTTCTCGCCTCTTTAATGAGGTCTTTTGAATGTTGGATTCTGAACATTTTTTGCTTCTCAGTTAACTGTTGCGGAATGAAACGAGCACAAACCTTTCGTAAGCCCCAATGATTAGTTAAAATGCGATAAATCGATGTTTTGGAGGTATTCAACTCCGATTCCATGAATTTCAACAATGCTTTCGGTTCAATGTTGATAAATTTACGGATAATTTCCATGGATTTTTCGGTGATTACTGATTTTGGGCGGCCCGTATGTTCATTGTTATTTATGTCCTCACCACCATCTCTGAAACGTGTAAACGTTTGATTCTGGCACGAGATAGACAATCACCATTAATTCAAATGTTTCGGTAAACTGTTTAACCGATTTTAAAACAAAATTTGATATTAGCTCCTTTGTTCGAAACTCATTTTCGCACCGATGACACAAACATACTGACACTTTAGACGCAATAACTTCGCTTCCACTGAACCGAACGTCACCAAGTTTTCACTGGAAGTCAGCTAGGGATGTAACTTCCAACGCACTGACTCACTAAAAAAATGGCGCCATCAAAAACATTTTTATGACACCAGTCTTATTTATTTTGGACTTCACCTTGCATATCGATGTTATACGCAAAATATTTGAGCAAGATCGTCATGTCACATACCGGGAGAGTGACGCATCTTTGACTATTAGCATGACGAGCATCAATAAGATTTTGCATGATCACCTTGTGGGAAAAGAAGTGTATTCGCGTTGAATGTCACACAACTTAAAAAATATCTGGAAACACAACTAGAAAAAGTGCTTCGAAAATTGATTCAAAGGAATGCAAAGTGTATTGATCATCACGGAGCTTATTTTAAAAAACAATTGTTCACATAACGGTTTTATAATCGAGATAGATATAGACATATACTTATATATACCAATATGCTCAGAACAAGGGCAGAAGCCAATTTAGCTAGGTCTGTTTGACGGACAAAAACAGACGCACGATAACTCAAGCAAAAATTAAAATGTTTCTATGAAACTGGGTGCACAATTACCCCTTACCCAAGGTAGAGTGGTATTGAAAATGAGCGGAACTCAACAACTACGCCCACATAATGGTAATTTCCAAAAAGGCAAAAGTAATAATGGGTTTTTTAATAAGAGGTGTTATTTTGATATTCAAACAAAAATGCTATTTTGTAATATAAATTATCGGATATTTATTTCATTATAAAGAGGAAGGTATGTCGTTAATAGTGGAAAATAGCATCAGGCAAATGACCACCACGACCACGTTTACAGGACAATATCCTTTTCGTGAAATTGCCATAACCGAATTGCAAAGTGGCTGCCCTATGTCCTCGATAGCCTCACGAATTCCATCTTTGAAGTCTTGAATCAACCCTGGGCTGTTGGCGTAGACCTTCCCTTCACGTGGCCCCAAACAACATAGTCACAAGGTGTTAAATCACAAGATCTCGGTGGCCAATTGTGATCACCTCTTCGAGAGATAGCACAGTCCGGAAACCTTTCCCGTAAAAGATCAATGGTTTCGTTGCTTGTGTGGCACGTAGCGCCGACTTGTTGAAAATAAACCTTGTCCAGATCAATACCATCCAATTCCGGCCATAAAAAATCGTTAATTATCTCCCGATAGCGCAATCCATTTACCTGTAACACCTGTTATTGGAAAACCCTTTATATCTCCGTTATAAATGAAGTAAAAGTATTCAAATTTGGAAAAGTGATGAGCCCAAGAAAAAGGAATTCCTCGAAAGAAAAATTTTTAAAAATGGGAGGTACCATTTTTTGGTAAATGCGAGTATCTTGATAATGACTAAATAAAGCTTGCCCAAACTTGTTCCTTGCCTCATTTAAATTATACTAAAATATTTTTGAGATCGATTAAAAACCATGCCCACTTTTGTTCATACTAATTTTCCGTTCGACTGATGTTACGAGCTATAACTCTTATTGTCTATGAATTTGTTTGATTCCAAAAATTAACAGCCCACCGAAATTTCGTCGTCCAGGAAAGTCGTCAAGGTTTTTAAGGGGCTAGTATGGTTAATTCGGTGTAAAACAAGCATATTTTTCGAAATTTTTTTTGTCGACACAGTTGATTTATTCAAAATTTTAAAATTACTTCATTATAAAGTCATATTTAAAGAATATTGTGTGAAATTTTCATTGATTTTTATGAAGAAATGAGTTGGTGGCAGCGAATCTTCGCGGACGTCTCATAAAAAAGTTTTATTGCGGTGTCCCTCAGAACTCATTACTGGATCAACTAAAATCAAAAAACCAAATTGATTTCATCAGCTAATAAAGTTTCGCAGGTAACAACGTCGAATTTTTTTTTTTTTTTTTTTTTTTTTTAAAGCACTTTGAAGTCAAAACACCGATTTTTCATAAAAAAACTTGAAAACTTTGTTGTTTTAAAATATGACAAAATTAAAAAAAAAAAAACTCGACGTCATTACCTCGTGAATAAAGTAAAGAAACAAAAAAAACAAATTTGAAAAGAATCGGTAGTAGATATGAATCTACAGTGGACACCGACCGTAAAAAAGGCAAGTGTGAGAAAAATGCGTTTAAAGATTTTCGGCAGCGTGAAATCCGGTTGGAGAGGTAGATACTTAATCTTTTGTGTCTTTGTCAATTTTACTCTAATGCACTTCAAACTTTCACACAATAATCTTAAGATGTTATAGAATAATTTAAAAAAAAAAAAAATGAAAAAAAAAATACCATACTACCCCCTTAACTTCGGGGTTTTTAACTTTTTTTTAGCAGTAACTCTAAGCTTGAATTTTACCGGTCACGCTTCTATCAGATAGACTGTATTTGCTCTGATATTCGTAATTTGCAGTTTCAAACCGGCTGCTTTTTAGAGGGCGGAATGAAAAGTAAAATTTATAAAGTCTGGATTCATTTTTACTTATTTCCATACTATTTTGAAATAATATTGTAATACTTAAATTTAAAATTTATTTTAATTTCATTTGTATACCCGCACAATTGAGTACAAGGGTATTATAATTTTGTTCATATAATGGTTATATGCCAAAGTATAAATGAATCGAGATAGATGTCGAAATATGTGCCAAAAGGCTCATAATGATGAGTAGACTCGGTTTACCCATGCCTGTCCGTCCAACCGTCCGCCCGTGCGAGCTATAACTCGATCAAAAAATAATATATTTTAATTATACTTGGTGTACATATCAATCTTTCTCCATGATATAATGGCATCGAAAGTGAGCAAAGTCAGCCAGAACCCACCTCCAATACAACGGTAATGATCAAAAAAGAAAAGAAGTTATATCTCCGTTAAAAATAAAGCCAAATTACTAGAGCTATCTATTCTACGACCAATTCCCAGAAACTCCAAAACAGCTTCTTTTCGAATGTGATATGTAGCAAGAAATATTAAATATCTCGGCCGGATGCGGCCGGAAAAAGGCACATACACAGGGGCCAACCCAACTTGGGTTTATTAAGGGATCTGGGTTTGGATAAGGTACTAAATATTATGAGTAGAGGCGCAAAAAAAATTAAATCGAAGTGTCAACCGCATTTCCATTCATTCATTCTTTCAACAAGAACCGCGCGCAATTTTCATATTTTTCATCGACTTTCAGCGATCATTGTTAGAACAAAAACCATTTCGAGAAAAATATGAAAGCCTTCGAAGTAGTAGACTTATTCAATATATAAATATAAATATCATAGCACCTTTTTGCAAATGTTGTGGGTGTAAGCCATGCAGTCCATTCGTGCAGAGACCATAAGTCCGGAACCACATTCAATTCTTTACAAAGTGCCAAGAACTGTGTATGATCGTTGTGAACACGATACTGCCAGTAACGACGATCAAAGTTTTCATAAACCTGACTATAACTGTTAGTTATTTTATTATTACTTTCAAGACATAGGAGGATTCCTGTCTCTTCAAATGTTTCTCGTATAGCAGTAATGCGTAGCGATATGTCCCTGAATTAAAACCAAAATTAAAGACAAACAAGTTTGAGCACAAATATTAACATACCTTGGAATCTCCTGATCAGTATTATTTGTAAAAATATTTGGCCGTGGTTTTTTACAATGGAATAGATTTAAATCTTTTATATTCCTGAAACTATTTATATGGTCTAGCCACAGGGGCGAAGCATCGCTATTCTCATGGACACCTCCAGGAAAGACCGCCGAGTTTGGAAAGAATGATGCTTTTTGAGCTCGATTGAATAACAACACCTTTAATGGTAAACTGACAATAAAAGCCGAAAAATCGTACTCAGATAAAACTTACTTTATAATCGCACAAAAAATCTTGATTGGTTTTATCTTTTGCTAAAATAATTAAGCTCGCTGACTCTCGCCATTTAGTAGTAAACCGCTTAGCCATTGTTAAATTACATATGTAAACAAAGGTAACATCCGAGGCGAATTCATAAAAGGTGATTTCGCTAAAGCAACTACAATGCATTTGCTTTGTTTTTGCACTTTAAAGCTAAATACACACCAGGCAACCGTTGCAGCAACACGGCCATGTTGAAGCAACCGTTGCCTCGTGTGTAGCTGTGTTGCAGAGACCTGCATGGCTCACTGTTTTCTTGAGTTGTTCATACGCTAAATTTCTTGCTCACATTCAGTCAATTGAACCAAAATATTTGGTCAAGTGCAGTCAGCTCATGCAGGCGAACGCGTAGTTCAGCTCAGTCAACACGTATGATCTAATGTCTTCGGCTCAAATCTTAGCATTGAACAAAAAGCAGCATTGAATGAAATTAGCATCGGCCTTTGCGTTCAAACGATCAAACTTGTTCAAAGAAGTAATTGTCATTATTGTAAATAGCACATGTTCGAGCAAACGAGCGTTGGCGTACAATGTACGCTGTAAATTGGGTTTCGTATTTGAAAGGATTAGTTGGTTTCAGCAATGTTTCCTTATTTACATTATTTTCTTTCGTGTTTTATTATAAGTTTTAAGAAAAAAACAAATATGAAAATATAGTGTTTTTGCTTTAAAATTTTGCTTTTACTTTGCTATCGTTAGTTACAAGCAAAAACTCATGCGGGATCATACGTGTTCAAACCGGCTCATTTGGCTCTATAGCCCTTTTATTCTTGCTCAAAAAAATGAATGTATAGCCGAACGAGCAAATACCCGAAACGGCTGCTATGAAGACGATTGGTGATAACATCGGAGAGCTAAAACGCAGCACATGATTTGATTGAGCTGAAATAAACAATGACAATAACTTATTTGAACAAGTTCGATCGTTTGAACGTTTTGATCAAGTGAAGCGTATGAATGTTTTACACTGAGCCGATGCAGTTCTCTGCTGTGTTGCCAAATGATTTTCGTGTTGCTGCAACCGTTGCCTGAAATATCAAATAAATTTGATTTTTGGGATAGGTTGCTGCAACCGTTGCTTCGTGTGTATCATTGTTTACTGCTTTCACTCGTTCAGTTCGTTGAAAACGCGAAGAAGAAGGTTCGTGCGGAGTAAGATTAAGTGAAAAAGGAAAAAATGGCAATTGAAAATAATGAAAATTATGTTAATTTTATTAACGAATATAAAAATTTGAGAGAGCTGTAGGATATAAGTAGTGAAATGATATAAAAATAAAAATTGTAGAAAAAAAGCATACGAACAATTAAAAAATGAATACAATAAAATTGAATTCAAGTCCGCAAAAGAGTTTCCTGTTGCAAGATACCGCAAAGTTATTGCCAGTCTAATTTCTGCTGATATTGCCTCTCTCATTATGGTATCTTGTTTCGTTATTTTGGGCTTTACGAAGTCCAACAATTTTCTAAACAGGGCTTCGTCCATCCTCATGTAATTTTTATAGTCCGCTGGTTCATTTTCCTTCAGTTCTTTCAGCAGCCTCTCGTTCGAAAATTCGATTTTTTTTTTAAAGCCAATTTTTGGACCAAATTTTCTTTCTCTTCTTTTGTTGCATCTCTTCTTCCTGATTTTCGTACAAAAGTTCGTCAATTATAATAAGAGAAGTAATTTTACGTATTTCGTCGATCATTTAAAAAATTTAATTTTACGTATCTTCCGCTCCTACCTTTCCTGCACCACAGTTATACACAATACTGAGATTGAAGCAACGGTCGCAACGTGTTTCTTAAACAAAGGCAACACGTTGCTGCAACCGTTGCTTCAACGGTTGCCTGGTGTGTATTTAGCTTAATGGTTTTATTGTCTAAATTCCAATGAGATTATCAAGGAATGTAATATACAAGATATTCTCAACTAGCTGTGACGTCATTGATGCACGAGAAAGAGAAATTACTTTCTATTTAAGCAAAACAATGGAAACTGCCAAACACAAGGAATTACATACACACACATACCCCTTCTTACCCCGGCACCTTCGGCAAAAAACCTGCATCCAGAGATATTATTATTATTTTTTTTTATAATTTGATACACGGATTTTTATCTTTTATTATTTTGGTTTATTTAAAATATCACAAGTCTTAAATTTACAAATTATCAAGTCATTTATTGAATATTCACAAACACATAACTTCTTTTCCTTTGACTTGTTTATGAAAAGCTAACGGAGCCATTTTCGGAAGGCGCCAAATTCTATATTGCGTGCGCCGTGTAATGGTGCTCACAGTCATCAACGTAAACTCAGGCCCGTGTCAGCTGACATTGTGAAATTAATGAGAGCCCCATGTAAATGAATCTTACAACCCTTCCGTTCCGTATGGAATCGTAGGAATTGGAATAGTTTCCGAAGAATCTTGTCAGCTGATTGCTCTCTCACCACACAGTGTTGCCAAACAGTGCATTTCAAAATGATTTACAAAATAAACTTAGAAAAGTTTTAAGGTTTTGAATAATGTTAATTGTAGATAAATGAACTATTTACATTTTTGGGTTTTTGGCTTTGGTTTATTATACAATTAAAAATTGGAACTGATAACGCGGATGTGTGTAAAAGTGCGTCGATACAACCAAACACAAACCGATGTATTGTGTATATATGTAACTTATAGAACGCAGTTGTTTTCTATGCCATAAGCTCTGCTCAATTTTGTGTGTCCTACGGGCAGCGGAAACGGACTACGATAGGTTAGTGAGTGTGAGAACCATAATGGTCAGTTACAATTTTTCATTTTTTAATAAACCAAATCCAAAAACCAACAAATGTAAATAGTTTATTCATCTATAATTAACATTATTCAACTTTTGTTTTAAGGTGTTTTAATAAAAATTAAAATTACTCTAAGTTTATTTTGTAAATGAGTTTGAAAAATACTGTTTGGCAGCACTATGGGGTGAGAGAGTAATCAGCTGACACGGTTCTACAGAACAATCCAAAATTTTTTATTTACCCACGTCAACCATCTACAATATTACCGAACGGAAGGGTGGTGATTTTTCATTTACATGGGGCTCTCATAAGGTTTTCATGTCAGCTGACACACACAAAACGTAAGTTTACCTTGGTGAGTGTTAGCACCATAAGACTATAAACGCACAAATAAGACAAGCAATTCCGCTTCCTTTTGTTTGCTTATTCATGATGACGACACAGCGAATCCGGAAGGTGCAATATTGTATTTTATCAAGAATGATAGAGAAGCAGAGTAGGAAACAACCAAGAATATATTTATAGCACAAATCAATGTTTCCGTTGTATCGACATGTTTTTTACATACGTACAAACAAAATATAACTGCATTTACTCGAAATGTATTTCGTTTAATTTTTGACGCACAATTTTATATAGGAGGAAATGACTGAATTGTTTCAATATATTGGGTTGGGAAATAAGTTCATTGGGTGCCTTACAAACTCAACGAAAAAATCAAAGAAAGCGGTTGATTCCATTGCGCGAACAGACCTAATGATTCCGATATATCGCTTTTTAGATATATTATAGCAGGAATCGATGATTTCATTGTATCGACGTGTTTTTTACATCCGTACAAACAAAATATAATTGCATTTACCTTAAATGTGTTTTGTTTAGTTTTTGAAGCACAATTTTAAATAGTCGGAAGTGAAAAATAAACTGTATTTAATAATAATTTAGTTTGTTTGAATATATATTAAGCATGTATACATGTCTTCTATTGGAACTCTGAATAAAAGTGTAGGGTATGGAGGAAGATCGCCCGCAGTATAAATATCGACCTTCGGCCACTGTAATACTTGCGATTGATAAAAACGATTTGCTTTCCAAACACAATTATGAGGTAAAAAGGGAGATGTTATTTATGTACACTTACGTTTGTATATAGTGAAATTAGTCAAACATGGTAGAAAATGTTTAATTAATGTTCCACCTTGTTAAAAAAAGATGTCTTAACTACAAATGAAAACTCCCATCTGTAGAGCAGCACTGACTGCCTCACTTTGTCGGCCATCTATTTACACACACCTTATGAAACATTTAAAGTTAGCGTTGCGGCTTACTGGTGCTGAAGTTGAATCTATTCTCAACCACAGGCGATCCTTGTCCCTTTTTCTTATGGGCTTGTTTCTGGTTATTGCTATAGCAGAAAAAATCATCAATTCATAAGATGTCCAACACCATTCCTGTGACAGCCGGTTCTACGTTGCCGAAATTACCCGGTTTTTAGTGAACAAGGGCTACCGCCCTAGTAAACTAGCCCTGTCTAGTGTACCGTACCTCCTTGAAGTACAAATTCTAATTTTTTTTTTTAGTTGTTGCTTTTTGATTTGTTTAACATGTCATTGGAAAGTGAATGTATGTATATATGTATTTGAATTACTGATGTGCAGTGTATGAGTTTCTAATTTTTTCGGTCCTTATTCGAACTGGGTGGAATACAACATATGCCGCTCATTCATCTCTTAATAGAAACAGTATCGAGAAGCATTTTTTAATGATGATTACTTTGGTATTTGTGAAGAGGTCAACATTTCGTAAATGAGGGATGAAACGTTTGTTCCGTAATATGATATCGGTGGTCTAAAATCTCATACGAACCGCGATAAGTTTTAACGTTGTAATTGTTTCAATGGGAAGACAGAATCCCAAACGAAATAGTGTGGGCAACTGTTATTTGTGCCGGGAAGCACTTCGTTCTTCGGAAGATTCTGCTGTCCATTGCATAAACGCTGCTCGAAACTCGAGTTCTACCATCGTTTTGGGAACTACATATAAGCATTAATGTCAACAGACATAATTCACATCGCAGGCTGCCGGAAGCACAGTAGAGTACTCCCATATAGTTGTACTCGTGAGACAGCGAGCTGGAATTGTTTAGACAAAATTTATTCACATGCTGGGCAATACCGGGCACTATTTTCAAAAGCTTATTTTCATCACTAATTTTGTGCTTACACTTTTGTTAGTGAAATATTGAACTAATTAACAAGATTTAGCAAAATATCTTGCTAAAAATCTATCAATGTATTATTGTTAATGGTTGTACGGGTTATAATACGTTCACATATAAGTAGATGATCTACTTTTTCCTGCTTAACTCCCAATCCGTAATTAAAATAGTAAATAAAAAGCGAGATTTCCCAAACAAATCTGAGATTATAAAATAATGATTATTATCTTAAAAGTATGGTTATTATCTTTTTGACATACAACCCTGTTTTTTCTGTGCTATAGATCATAATTTTTGAGCGTGTAAAGAAAAACGTCAAAGTAAAAACTAAATAAAATGGATGCCAGCAAAGAAAACAGGTTTGTAAACATATTTCTAATAAAATGCTTGTTAGGTATTATTAACAATGCATTCATATAACAGAAATAAAGCATACCTATGTTCATAAACGTGTGTTCTCTTATTACTTATTATAAAATGTAATATCGAATTTCGAATGCGTATTGCTGCCATAATTTTTTTAAATTTCAGTAAACGTCGCTTACGGATTTCCTCCAACTGTTTATTATTAGCAGCCAATTGTGCAATTAAATTTGCTATTCCTTCTCCTTGTTTTTTCTTCATATCGTTAATAATAATTAAACAAACCAAAAACACCGAAATACTCCAGCAAAATAATTTATATGAAGAAGAACCTTTCACATCAGTATTGACAGCTGATTGTCAGTTTTGCAGGTAATCTGCCATATGAGAACAGGTATATTAATTTTGTAGATTTATTGGTAATTAATGCATATGTGAACGTACTTTTAGGCAACTTTGTTCAATAGCAAAATGTTAGTATAAACTTCTAAAACTAGTGTTCTTGTTTTACAGAGATGCGAGAAAGACTGTTGGGCCTACAGGCGGTATCCTATCTGCGGGAAAGTACTAAAGTAAAGCACACAATAAATCTTTCAATTTAGAAAAATTAAAAAATATGTACATGTAATAAATGAATAATTTGTATTTAAAATTTGCAGATAAATTGAATTAAAACGTTTAATTTAAAACTAGTCAAACAAAGAGTGTCCATGTATTTGTTGTTAGTACTTTAATTAAGTTCAATTAATTTA
This sequence comes from Anastrepha fraterculus, assembly GCA_037575425.1. NCBI lineage: Eukaryota > Metazoa > Arthropoda > Insecta > Diptera > Tephritidae > Anastrepha > Anastrepha fraterculus. The sequence goes on from JAYXIM010047379.1 coordinate 27,814, forward strand.
ATAATAAAAAATAGAATTGAAATGAGGAATATGAAATAAATTAAATTTCAAACGAACATAAAAACGAAGTGATTGGTTTTCTTATATGTCGGTTCTCGTTGATTTGCGAATTCGAAATTTGTGTGGTTTTACCAATTTTTTCTTAACCTTACTTTCAAGTGACTGAAAGCGTTCTCTCCTACTCTCCTAGACTTGATAATTAAAAACATTTTCGCTGCGTCTAGCCATTGGATTGTAATGGTGAGGATTCATTAGAGACTGTGTAAAGCGAAATGCTGAGCCTCTCAGCACAACGACTGGAAAACGCTGAGAAAAGGGTTTGGTTTAAAAACGATTGCTCGAAAAATTGAGAATAATTGCAGCGGCCGGGTGCCCCATCAACATAAGTCAAAAGTATGTCATCGTCCGATCGTCCTGCTTTCAGCTTAGGAATCAAGGGCATGTAAAGCGTGACCTTTGTCTAAAGGGATGAATTTTTCCTATATAGTGTATGAGTTTTTGCAATGGACGTGACTTCGTTACAGAAAATGGCAAAGGCTCATACTTAAGCACTTCTTAAAAAACTGGTCGATGCTGGTAGGGATGTCTAGCTAACAGAACTTTCCGTGCCTCCCCTACAATACACAGACACGCGTTGATTATTATACGCACTAATAAAAAAAGCTGGTATACTCTCCGTAGACGCTTTCACCTGTTCCTGCTTATTATAAAATGTAATATCGAATTTCGCATGCGCATTGCTGCCATATCAGCCACTTGCACAATTAAATTAGTTATTATTTCTCCTTATCTTTAATCCCTATAATTAATAATAATTAAACAAACCAAAAACTCCAAAATATTCCACCAAATCAATTTCTATGAAGAAAAACCTTATAAAAGAGTTTTTGTCAATTTTGCATGTAATCTGCCATATGTAAACGGGTAGATTAATTTGGTGGCTTTATTGCTAATTACTGCATATGTGAACATACCTTTAACCTAAGGCCTTTCTGCACTGCGAACGTATTAACGACAATACGTGTAACTATGGCGTGTATCAAATAAACTAAAACTGTTACACCAGTCCAGAAGCACTGCTTGGAAAGGGTTATTTAGATACGCAGCCTCGGTTTAGCTGAAACGTCATTTTGTCCCCATCACACGTGGCTGCACAACCAGTAATAATTAAAGATTTGTCACTCTTCTCCAGCAGCGAGTTTTCAGAACAAGAACATTCGATTCAGCTACAGAAATCACTACGAGGCCCGACGACAGAAGCCGTGCGCGGAAACCTACCTAATGTTTGCCTCTACAGTCCACTTAGCCATTTAGACGTTCGACGAATAAGTGAATACGGCGTGGTTAGAAAAGAACGAGGGGAGAACAAACTACCACCTAACTCAATCCTTTTCAGGAAACAGAGTATTTCGGAAATACCTACATAGATTTGACCATGACTCCGTAGTGCGCAATCTACACGGAGAGGGATGAAGATATTAAATACGTCTTGCTCCAATTCCCATGCTATGCTCCCAAAGCCTTTAAAATCTTAGACGGGGATAATATTGTGGATTTTATGGGGCGAGGAAATTCGCGCGCATATAAAACATATTCATAACGATCTAAGACGCGCGGCGTCTCGTAGGCGTCAACAATAACTAGAATCCTTTAAGCTATCCAACCTCAAGAGGTATTACCTTTTCGGCAGTTGTGCGCGGAGACTGGTAGATTATGAATAGGCTGCAAATCGTCCATGCTGATATGCCGATATGACAGTACTCATAAGAGTTTCCTCTTCACAGGCGTCATCCCGAAAAAAAACATGTATATAAGTAGAGGTGCATGCGCACAAATTACAGTGATTTAATAAAGTGAGCAAGTTTTGTTGCCATTAGCCTGTAACTTTTATTTAGCAATCCAGTGATCGAACTCAGACAAAATATTGAGAGGCTTTGTATTGCACAACAACGTAACAATATAATTATATATGGATGTATTCTTCTCAACATTTGCTCTTTGGAATATAACAATTGAAAATGAAGGATCTGTAAATAATACACCCATTGAACGAGTCATAATTTGAACCAGATTTCTAGCAGGATCAAATAGCCACTTTCTAACGCTGGGCGAAAAGAAAAGGTCTTATACCACAGTGCTGCCAACTCTCGTTTCTAATATTAAGTAAATTTCATAGACCACATTCATACGAGTACAAGAAAACTTTTGTTGCTTCAACTTAGCGAATTCTATTTTAGCGTCGCCCGTCGTGTTCACAACTAAACTCTGTTTCGTGCAATTGTTTTAGTTTTTATCTTGCATTCAACAACGACATTGGGAGCAACCCTTTCAACACCGTAGCTTGTTTCACAGTATGTACTCTGAATGCAGTTGTGGCTATACCTTTTATTTTGTCTGCGCCGCATTCTGCAAATAACTGGATGTTATGTGTCCGATTTCGCCTTTGCTGAAACTAGTTTAAGGCCGGCGGGCCAATTAGATGTCCTAAATTCAGTAGTTTCGCGAAGCGTTGTAGGATGAGAAAAAAAACAATTAGCCAAATTAAGTTTTGGGGATAGTTTAATATATATTTGAACTAAAAAAAAAAATTTGTACAATCTCCAACAATATATTGTAAGCCGAGTTATCAATAGATTCCCAGAGCGCCTTGCCACTGAAGTATCCAACTTCTGTACAAGATACAACTTGCAATTTTCATCTGAAAACAAAAAAAAAAAGATTATTAATTTCGATGTAATTATCTTCGATGTGAACTAAGAAAATTGGAAGAAACACGTAAAATTCGAATTTTTGGGGAAGGTAGAAAAAAAAAGTGGTTTTCAAGGAAAAAAACTCTTCAACTGGGTAAAAAAGTCGCTTAAAAAAAGTTTTTGGATGTTTTTTTTTAGTTCACATAGAAGAGAAAACAATACTGAAGATAACGCATTTTGAATGAAATGGATAGCTCGTTTAGTTTTTTTGCAATCGTGTACATAAATTAGGTAAAATCGTGAAAATGAAAAGCCGAGAAAACGCGCTTCAAACTACAACAATAAGCGCACGGTTGCTCGACGCCGCACTACGCTCGGCTCTGTAGCTCTGCAAATACTTGGAATTTAACTCTAAAAATTTGTGTCTCATGTTCTTGAATATCTAAGCTATTGATTTCAGGAAAAAAAAAATCGATTTTTTTGACCTTTTAATTGGCCCGCCGGCCTTAATCGGGCGGAACGAATTTTTGTTGTCAGAAGAGGCTTTTTAGCGGATCTGTCATTCATTGAATTTGCTTCTCTCAAGATACGCTGCACAATCGAGGTTCTGATTTCCATGTTATAGCTATGCTTTAATCCTTCAGCAATGTTGGAACAATTCTGAATCGATCTCTGATCGTGATACAGTTTTTCGTGCACGCCCACTTTCTAAAGGGCTTGATAAACTTTCCGTTTTCGAATATTTGCCCAGAATCTGCACTATTCGGGAAATTTCGGCATTTGATAGGTTTTGCTGCTTATAGGCAATTATATAATTTTTTTGCTTCTCGAATAAAAGCATTGTTTTTTAAACTTCGTTGTTTTCACACCAATTACCGAACACTTAGTATACTCACTGGCTCCAAATTTCTCCAAATAAGGTCAAATTAAAACAACACTATTAAGCAAATGAAAAGGTAACAGGAAAAGCACTCTAAGAGGAAACGCTGTTGGCGTTTTTTTTACCCAAAGGGTGCATATGTACATATGTACATATATACTCGTCTATGCAAAACTGTAAACTATCTAATTCAAAAACTTTTTTTAAGATTCTACTTTTTGAACGCACTCCGCATACGGCTTTTACGCCTGGGCACTGCGTCTTTCCTGGAGGCACTTTCGAAGAAGCATCAGATGAAAGCCAAGAATGGTTGGATTATTTTAAAAATTATGGCATAAACCCAAATCTACTGGATAGTTTAATTGTTCAATATTCCTGCATTAAAAGATCAAATCCTCTTCTAACGAGTGGAAAAAATTTGTCACGCGATATTTCATTGCGAATAACCGCCTTGCGCGAGACATTTGAAGAAGTTGGAATTTTATTATTTCGAGATCATGAAACTCTCAAGAAGCTTACTTCGACGCCTACTTTTGGTGAAGATTACAATAGTCTGAACTTTGATCGTGCTAAGTGGCAGAATGCAGTCCATAATGATGCAAAGCAGTTCCTGTACTTATGCCAGACTCTTCAAATAGTTCCGGACTTATGGTGCCTGTACGAATGGTCATTATGGCGCTCACCACTGGAAGCAACAAAAAGGTTGGTTTGGATTGTACTTCATATGTATAATATGTATCTAAATATTTTAAAATTTTAAGTGATGTGAAATTTTTGTTTGTTGATTAAAAGTGATAGTGAAGCAATCCTATGAAAGCAGAAGATATCTTTGGTCAAGAATTTTTTTATTTGATTGAATTGCCGATTGTGCCACATGTAACTTTCGCACTCTCTTCTCTTGAACGCAACGCGAGAAACCCGAGTGTTGGCTACAATGAACGCTTTGCCAGCGAAAGCTTTAAGGTGAAAAATGGGTAAATGGTGCACAAGAAAGTTAGTAAAATGTATTCCTTGCAATAATAACAGCATTTTGTATGCATCTGATGATTGCCAGCGCACGCGAAAAGATGAAAATTATCCAACTTTACCCAACTTCAAGTTGGTGTTAGTTCAACTTTTCAAGTTGAATTACCCAACTTGGTTTGAAATGAATAATTAATAATCCAAATACCACATTTGTGGAAATGTTTCTTGTTAATAACTTTTGAACGGTTGAACATAGTGGTGCTTCGTTTCTGGAACAGTAATATTGGTACCGAATCTCATCGATTGGTACCTATATTAAATATTTTTAAATTTTGGAATCCAGCCTGTAAACTAAATATTTCCTAATCTTATTTGATTACAAAGTGTTAGGCCATGAGAAATTTTTTAACGGTATAGCCGTCGAAATTTTTCTTATTTCAAGGCTCAGCACGATTGAATGAAGTCACTCCCTCAAAACGTCTGTAGAGGCATTGTTTATAAGGTAAATAGAAGAAGCACGTAAGCCTGGATATCAGAATGCAGTTGTATGCCATATTTTAATGGCAAATAGTTTTTGTAAGCAGCTTTTTGTTAATATGAATGCATCGGAGAATGTCCTACAAAGGGCTGACAGCAATTAGAAACAAAAATTTCTATAATTTGATGTTTCAAGTTGCAGTAGTTTTCCAACCTAACCAACTTTACCTAATTATAACTAACTCAGCTTTTACATTCCAACAACAATCATTGGGCCATAGCATATCCACTACTAATCAATAATAATCGAAATCAAGTCGATCGCAGAAAAATAAATCTAATTATTCCAAAATTATATGTGTATGTATGTTCTTCCATTTATGCTTACTTTTATACTTGCAGATATGATACCGTATTTTACTTCGCAAGTCTTGCACAAAGACCAAAATTATTACCGGAACGCACTGAAGTCAAAGTGGCTATGGTCAGTATCTATCAAAATTTGTAATTATTTTGCTATTATTTCTTATTCAATGATATTAAATACATAATTAGTGTCGAGGAATATGTAAATACAAGAAGATGCTGTTGCCGGACTGCTCCGCTAGGAAATTCACCACCCAAAAACTAATTCAAAAGAATTACAATCAATTTAGATTGGAATAAAGCTTGTCGTATCATAGGCTCGCGAGTTTCGTCAGTCGACCATTCCACTCCAAAGGAAACAGAATTGAGGTGGACTGGTCAGCGTAACATAAAACAGAACCAAATATATGTCATGGCACTAATTTATTCATAAGCAATACGCATTAAAACGAACTAGTTTTAAAGGGCGAGAACTGGTTCCCACAACTGAATGCCCCACGGTCTCCGTCTTGCAAATAACCAAAATGCCGACCCATAATGTCTCGTCAGACTTGGTAAACGGTTATGTGGAACCAGTGGTTGGCTACAAGCTTCAGACAACTACAGGGGAGAGAGCGGCGATTTCAGGAAAGGTAGTTTGTTCCTGTAAGAACAAAGACGGTGAACTGGTGACTGACATCCAGAGCAATCTTAAATTATGGAGGGAACACTTCTCGAACCTGTTAAACAGTGATAGCTGCGCATGTCACAGAGAATGTGAAGACCCCGATACCCCAATCGTTGACGACGGAACTGACGTTCCGCTACCCGACGATGACGAGGTGAGAATAACGATAATGCGACTAAAGAACAACAAAGCCGCGGACGCCGACGGACTGCCGGCTGAGCTATTCAAACATGGCGGCGAGGAGCTGGTAAGGTGCATGCATCAGCTCCTATGCAAAATATGGTCGAATGAAAGCATGCCTGCCGATTGGAATTTAAGTGTGCTCTGCCCAATCCATAAGAAGAATATCGCCTATAAGGTTCTAGCGAGCGTATTGTGTGAAAGGCTGAAACCCACCGTCAACCAACTGATTGGACCTTATCAGTGTGGCTTTAGACCTGGATATATATATACACAATACGCCAAATCCTGGACAAGACCCATGAAAGGAGAATCGACACAGACCATCTTTTCGTCGATTTCAAAACTGCATTCGACGGTACGGAAAGGAGTTACTTGTATGCCGCGATGTCTGAATTTGGTATCCCCGCTAAACTAATACGGCTATGTAAGATGACGTTACTAAATACCAGCAGCGCCGACAGAATTGGAAAGGACCTCTCCGAGCCGTTTGATACCAAACGAGGTTTCAGACAGGGTGACTCGCTGTCTTGTGACTTCTTTAACCTGATGTTGAAGAGCATTGTACGAGCCGCAGAACTTAATCGCTCAGGCACAATATTTTATAAGAGCTTACAATTGCTGGCGTATGCCATGGCGCTTGGACGATGACAACATCCGATGAAGCAAAGCTTGGAGTGTTCGAGAGAAAGATTCTGCGTAAGATTTTTGGACCCTTGCACCTTGGGCACGGCGAATATCGCAGGTGATGGAACGATGACCTGTATGAGCTTTACGACGGCATAGACATAGCGCAGCGAATAAAGATCCAGCGGCTACGTAGGCTGGGTCATGTCGTCCGAATGGATACAAACGCTCTGGCTTTGAAAGTATACGATGCGGTACCAGCTGGTGGTAGCAGAGGAAGAGGAAGGCCTCCTCTGCGTTGTCACATATTTGTACTGGCTCAAATCATGAATAAATAAATAATTGGTGTGGATTTTACTTCGCTGTACGGATTTACTTCGGATTTGTGAAACAGGGCTCCGACGCGGCAAAGTATGGAGATACCTCTAAATCACCTCCAATAGATCCCGCCAAAATCTACAGTGGTCTATGGGCTAATATGGAAGGAAACGTAGTTCCATGAAGTAAGAAGGCGAAAGCTGAGAGATAACAGGAGTAATATCGTTTCATGCTTAAGGCTGATTGTGGAAAGTTTGGAAGAAATGCGATCGTGAAACATCGAGTCACATGAGATGCAAAGGCGAAAGAACAAATCAGATAATCCAACATATGCAGAGAAGTGGAGTAATTGTGTCTTCGAGTGGTCACCAGTTATGTTGGTTATAGAGAAAGATTTTAGCAACCACGAAAAAGGGCAGCTACCCTTTATCATGAAATGAATTTCCACACTTGATTTAAAGAGGTTACTCCAAGGTGAAAATTGAGGATTGCAATCGTGACAGCCTTCAGCATAGGAGATGGAACATCATATTACATACCAAGTTGCCTTTCGCCTAATCCTTTGGAGGTCACTGCACGACAAATTTATCCTCATTAATTAATTTGGCATGTTGCATCACAAAATGGTGCAATTCATCTACATATGTCACCCAGGCCCGACGAGAGGGGGGGAGGGGGGGATCGGGTACTTTTTCCCCCGGGCCCGGAGTTCTCAGAGGGACCCGGACTCGAGATTATACGTATTTATATGAATTAGGCATTATTGGAAAGGGCCCGCATTTGCAATTTTCCCCGGCCCTGATGTCACCCTACAGTGTTTCCCAATGAGTATCTTCGTCCATTGCAGAAATGACACCTCTGTCGAACGATAAATCATTCAGAAGTCTTAAATTACTTGTAAAGAGATTTTGTTTGTCCCAATTTCGTTGGCACTTTACAACTACCTTTCGCAAGTGCTCCTCCAGAGTGCGATTTAATCTTTCGACCATTCCATCCAATTTCGAGGGCAAGGGTGTTGTACGTGTTTTTTAAATTCCCATCTAGCAACGCTTCTCTTTAAATACTGCCGATTCGAAGTTTCTTCCTTGGTCTGAATGCAACTCAATAGATACTTGAGTCACTCAGTTCTGCACAAAAACCTCAGCCCTCTTGGTTTAGTAGAGTTTACACTTTTGGCCATTTGGGTTTGAATCTCTGTGAAAACCGAAAATGAAGAACAAGTTTTTCTAATAGCGGTCACCTCTCGGCAGGTATAGGCATACCGCCGAGTGTATTTCTGCCATGAAAAAGCTCCTCATAAAAAATATCTGCGTCGGCTTAAAACTGCAGGTTCTCCCATTTATGGAAAAAGCACGCCACAAATAGGAGGAGCTCGGCCGAACCTCCAAAAAGGATGTAAGCGCCAATTATATATGTATATGTAAAGGTGAAATCACGAACTATAAAAATACTTTTAAAAGAAATTTTGTTTTCCGATAATCCCGTGACAAGAAAGTGTGCGAGTATAATTTTTGTGTTTGGCAGTTTCGTTGTTGTTGTAGTAGCATAAACATGCCCTATATTTACATACGGGGAGTGCTGCTGGAGTGACAGTAGTAACGTAGAACCGACTGTCGTGGAACCGTGTTTGGCAGTTTCAATTACGTTCGCTTACTCTTCCCCTTCAAAAACAAGTGATTTCGATTCCTTTTTTTTTTGTATATTCTCGTCGTTGACGTCACAGCGAATTAGGAAGGTGCAGTCTTGTCTTCTATCATTATTGATTGTGTATGGGAACTACTTTCAAAATTCTAGGTAAACGTCAAACTGTTGAATACACGAATAAACCTAAGACGTATCTACCTATACAAGGTGATAGCAGTAGAATGGGTGATTTTTTCTTACGCTACGGTGTTTTCAATGTTAAAGTGAACAAAGTCTCAAAACCTCATATGGCAATTACATTTATGGTTGAATTATATTAGTTTTTTATTTTATTTGTAGTGGCAAACGGCATCAGAATTCTTGGAACTCTATAAACAGCACAAAATATGGTTACCCCCTCCTCAAGTATATGAACTTTTGAGACTTTCAAATATTAAAAGTTTACAAAACTTGACAAATTTTGCTTGCGTAAGAAGTAAACAAGGTACAAATCTACTTACACCGGTTTATTACAAGTGCTTGGACGCTGTGATTTTAGCTTTGCCTGGTAAGACATTTTAAATTTAAATTCTTTACTTAGTACAATCTGCTTGTTTTTTTTACTTTAAGGTGACGAAATGTACCCCACCAATCCCAATAAACCAATGAAAGTAATTGATTGTAGCAGTAAACAGCTATTAAATATGACAAAACAGCTCCATCGATTAGTTCTTTTCGACGTATATAACGCAATAGTTCAAAAAAATATTTTCGCAACAGACGGTCATTTAAGTTTTTTTACAAAAAATAAACTTTAGTATATATAGATATTTTATAAAAAATTAACTTATTGGTGTGGGCATCAAGTTAATCGCGTTGTGGTGAATATAGGAAACTGACTATTACTATAAAATTAATACTAACATGTTTATAAATAAAAATATTAATGAAAAAAGTTTTATTTATTTTTTTTTTTTTTTTAAAGCTTACATGATAATAAAATTAAAAGTAAACTAAGCAAACGCAGCGCTAGCAGCAGAGGCTTTCGGCTGTCTGGTGATGTGCTATATGTTGAATCAGATACGACGGAGTAGAAAAAAGTTTGTTATACGTTTTTGGAACAAAATAAATAAAAGATTCGAAAAAAATGAATTATGCATTTTAGGAACAAAACTGATTTTTAATTAGAAAAAGAAAATAATAGAATAACTTTACAAATATTTATTACCTCTAAAACCAAAAACAGAATGTTAAAAAAGCGTCACTTCTTTTTTGAGTACAATTTTCACCTATCATATATATGGGCAAAAGAAAAAAAACTTCCATGAAAATAGCAAGACAAGCTGCTGTTATTGAAGCTTGAAAATCATTTCAAATTATCGGTCTTGCACTATTAAGCATATTGTCGCGAGAAAGTACGTGAAGCTACTGGCAACAATAGCAAGCGAATAAGATATAAAAAAAGAAACAAGAATTTGCCTTGCTGCCAGATGGCGAGACAGTACTCGCCAGAAGATACGAGCTGCAAAATATAAAAGTTACGATAATAATTAAGCACATGTACTTAGTATTGGCATAAATTCTGTGACAAATTTACCAAGGCATGAGGCGAGAAAAAATTCCGAGAAAAAAGTTCCGTTATTTTTTCTTTTGCTCGTATGCATTGTCTACTCATAAATTATACTAAAGTTCGTGGCGAATTTCGCTAGTTAACAATGCAGTAGGAAGCAAAGGACAATCGCTTTGCAGTGTTTGCATTACATAAATATGGTAAATGTGCAATGGTGATTTACGAATTGCTGAAAAAACTTAATATTTCGCGAATGTTTCTTCCCAAAAGTCTGAAGAGAAAAACAGAAAGAAAAATAAGTGCTCGCCCTCGCGTGGTTCGAACCAGTGCAGCCTTAAAAGCCGGTCGAGAAAGAAATCCCCTCAGAAAGCAGAAAATTACGTCCAGGGAAATGAATGTACCTACCAAATTCATGTCAAGACTAATTCGAGATGATCTCCACATAACGCCTTTCGACAGATGCAAACTGCTTCTTCTACGCGGCAGCAAGCAACTTCCTAAATATTTCCCCTCAGGGCTGGTATCGAATCCAGCCCTGTACCAGAAGTATTCTATTGCTGTGTATGCTATAAACGCCTCCACCCGAACTCCACCTTGGTTAGGTGCAACAAGTGGAACCACCTTAAGACCTGTTCTGGTCTTAAGTCTCATAGGGAGTGTTCCACACGGTATGTGACCACGTGTTGCTCCCGCCAGCAGGCGTCTCTTGCCTCAACGGCTACTACCCCCCTGATAGACCGCCACCACAACCCATTTCTCCATGGAAAGGAGCCTATCGGAGCATCACAACTCCCCCAATACTCCCGATCCTCTTCCTTCCTTCTCCAACCCCAGTGCGGAGACAAACCAGGAGCTCTTGGTCCCCTGCACAGTCTGCTCCGTGTGTTAACCCAGAATACCTCGGAACCTGGCATCAGTCAAATGCAATTCTTGCAATGGCTGGAGTCAAATTGGGAGATGTTCCGGCCTGCGCACCAGAAGTGAGTGGACAACTGACTACGTTGCCCCCTGCTGCAGAGCTCCGCAACCGTCCCCCGTGGCGCAGCCGCCCACCACCATCAGGCCGCAAGAACTACAGCGGAATGCACAGCAGGTCCAACGTAGGCATCCACACAAGTTCCTCACCCCCCGTGCTACAACAGCCTTATCTAGAAGCTTTAACTGCCACGGACTCACGAATAAGGTCGGCGAGATAGTTGACTTTAAGAGCCGACACAGTACGCTAATAGCTGCTGTCCAAAAAACCAAGCTGCATTCATCAGACAACGTCACTCCACCCGAATTCTTCGTAATTGGGACGATTGCCAAGTCACAGTGTACTTTATTTTTAAGAACCGGTTGACGTTGTCACTTGAATTAAGCAAACCCATCAAAAGGAAGAGACACGCGGTTGTTGTAAATCGATAACCTTTCTAGTTGGGATGATGGAACATCAAACAAAACAAAATACAAACATTTCGGTTTTACATCAATTATTTATATCCAAATCTATAGTGCATGTTCGTAGATATATAAAATATTTGTAAATTCTGTAGCATTGCTATATTAAATTAACTTCGCAGTCACGTTGCATATTTTCACAGCGGTGACAAAGACTTTTTCCTTGTTTACTCTTGCAATTCAAATATTCCTTGTGATCGGGAAATGACTCAATTGGTGATACGACTTCCTTAGATACATAACGAGAGTACTCAACTGCCAATAGAGTTTTAGATTCTGCTAAAAATAGAGAATTACAAATTGTGCAAAGATCATATTTAGTACTCTGATTTTCCGCATTTTTAATGATGCACTCTTTTTTCTCTGGATTTGGGTAATTATTTGGTGCTATTTTACTTCCTGTACGAAATATTGTTGAAACAGTTGATTTATAGTTTTTTTGTAGATCTTGTATAAATAATTCCGTTATGTCTTGCAAACTGTTTCCGCAACCGGATAATAGAACATCAGGCGATGTTTTTAATGTTTTCAAATTTCTTGCGCGTACATAAAGTATGACCTCTGATTGACTTAGATCCTTAAGCGGACGCATTAATTTTACACCATTACCCAAACGGTCATCGAGGAACGCAACGTCCAAAGCAGCGTTATTCCCGTGACCAAGTACAATGCTGGAAAGCAGGTCAGCTGCAACATTTATGTTAATTGAAGGTATAAAAACATATCTACAATTTAGATACTGTGACACTGAAGCTATTAATTTATTACGATGCATTCTTAGGAATTCTTTACGACTTGTAGTTGTCTGGATTCTGTAAAAATTGTTTGCAAATATTTTCTCCTTATCCGTTTCCCGTGCCAAGTACGAATCTATGTTATCAATATCGAATGGTTCCTGATCCTTACATCTTAAATTAATAACATAACTTTTAACACCCTCTTGTTTGAAAAGAAATTCTTGCACAGTTTTTATATAGCTGCTATAATCAATCGCATTTAAGTTTCTGTTCGTCAGTTCGTAATCATCAATAAATAGTATTTTAAATTCACAGCACAGTCTCTTAAAATTCGTTTCTATTTGTGCCTTCTGCAACATATCCAAGAGGACTATGGCCTCTGCACTGCCATCGAACACTAGAAGTATGACCGCATTTCGAGGTAGCAATTTAGAAGATCCCACAGTAGCTCGAAACTTGTGATTCACGTATTGGATGAAACAGATTTTGCATTCCGCTTCTCTGAAATGTAATTTATAAATTTCACCATCTTGCCCACATTTATGGCAAATGCCTTTCGGTTCCGATAAGACTTTTTCCGTTTGTGGTGTCATATAATCAGCGTCCCCATCATCACCAAAATTTTCATCATTTAAGCTGCACATTTCCAAACTGCTTCCGTCTATGATACTATTGGAACAATTATCACATTATTATCGATAGAAGGTCTTGCACTCCAATATCATAATCGAATTTTAAGCTATGCTCCCACGTCAAGTAATTCACTCTCTAACCTTACGTTTACACAAGGAAATAATAATAACGATACTAATAGCCACTATTGAATGTAGAAGGCTTGGATTTCAATAATACTTTTATGTGAAATAATTAAAAAAAAAGCTGAAAGCCTCTGCTGCTAGCGCTGCGTTTGTTAATTCTACTAATAATTTGATTATCATGTAGGACAAGAATACATAAAAAATGAAAAAAGAAAGATGTATAAATTTAAATAGAAAAAACTCAAATATATAAAAATGAAATGAAAAGTAAATAGAACAAATTCAATTATACTAAAATGAAATGAAAAGTAAATAGTGATATTATTAATGATCATATTAAGAAATACCTTTTTGCCTACAGCAAAACCATTCTTTGTTCCTTACTACAAACGAATTCTACTCAACTGCTAAATTTAAGCAATTCAGTCTCTTGCTGTTAACTTTTGGTAAAAAATGTGAGCTAAATGAATGCCTCTCAAAGTCCCATTGGGACTTCTCTATCCAAAAGTGACGACAAACCAGAACCGCTTGAAACAGTAACAGCTTGGACTTCCCACAATGACCTCACCAGAGGTCGTTTCTTTTACAGTATACAACGCAAACGCAAAACTGTGTCGTATACGAGTATATAAGTACGTAAAGCACTTGCTTCTATCAAAATCGTGAATTTCGTATTAGAGTATGACTTTATTTTTCTATTTAATTAAGGCAAATGAGTTACAATGAAAAAAGGATGCAAGCTCATGCAGCGTATGCAACCTGGTTAGCGATAAATGTTGATAGTGTACTCTCGAATTCCGGATCCAAGCCTGACGCGATGTGGAGTGGGATGTTGAATCTCGATATCCAACTTCTAATTAGCTACAGTCGGGATGGAGCTATCTGGGAGCGGAAAACCCTAGGCCATCTGGCAAAGTGATCAATCACTGCAGCCATTAGAATGCCAAAGTGCTCTCGAATTTCAATGCGTAATTGAGCGAAGTGTTGACAGGAACAAATTCGACGGCCGGTCACCTTATTCTGTTTGTACTTCTTCTTATTGATTGGCACGATTATTAGTTACGTGATTTTGGTCGAGTTTAACAAAGAGTACCAGTCGTTTCTTTGTCTTTGCCAGTTGTGTTAATCGGCGCCAGTTGGTCGAACCAAGTGAAGCCAAGTTCTTCTCCACCTGATCTTTCCAACGCAGGGGAGGCCTTCCTTTTCCCCTGCTACCATCAGCAGTCGCGTTCAAAGGTTCAAAACTTTTCCGCAGAATTTTTCTCTCAAATACTCCGAGGCCCTCCTCATCGAATATTGTCATCGTCCCAGCTTCTGCGCCAAACGTTAGGACGGGCATGATGCGAGCCTTATAGCGTGTTACTTTTGTTCGTCGAGAGAGGACTTTATTACTCAATCGCCTAAATGCGCCTATTGTTTGTTTGATGACAAGAGGTGCTTGTCTTTGTCTTCGTTCACCGCCAAACCCATTCGCTTTGGTTCTTTATCCAGTTTCGGAAAGGCAGAACTAGCAGCGCGGTTGTTAAACCCAGCGCTCATAGGAACGTTCCATGCGATCATAAAATAAATCTTTGGTAGCATAGTCCTTCTCTTCCGTCGAGGCCTTGGCGTAAATGAGCGAGAGGTTAAGCATGCTTATCGTTTTTAAAGCTGATGAAAAAGCTAAAACGGTCTGTGTAAGCTTTAAGTCAAAAGTTGGTTTCGAAATTTGGTTTTAGATCCTAATTTGAGATTGGGATTAGCAATAATGTAACTTGTAATGTCTTAATTAATGAAACTTGGTGAAGATAATAGGACTATGAATAAGTTCGTGCGGTTTTTTTCGAAATTTGAAACTTTATTGACGTAAAATGGTTACAAATTTAATATTCAAAGATACGATGACTTTCGGCTGCTTTTTTCTTCATATTAAAATAATGAAGAAGAATTCCCCGCAAAAACACATTATTTGGCACGAAATCGACATTTTCAAATGTGAATAAGTTCGTGCGTTTTTTTTTCGAAATTTGAAACTTTATTGACGTAAAATGGTTACAAATTTAATATTTAAAGATACGATGACTTTCGGCTGCTTTTTTCTTCATATTAAAATAATGAAAAAGAATTCCCCGCAAAAACACATTATTTGGCACGAAATTCGACATTTTCAAGTGTGGTAAAAATATTGTTGTTTACGCTTCAAATAAAAAACTTATACTGACGTTTGTGCCTTACGACAGTAGCTCTCCAATGAATGTTTGGAAATGTGGATCGATGGAATAATAATCAAGTTACGCCATCTGTTGTAAAACCGCGCGAACTTATTCATAGTCCATTATTAGGGAGGTTGTTAGGAATAATCTGTATAACTCTCAATTATTCGGGAAATAATAGTTTCGTAATTTTTTGCCTTAAAAGTGCCCTCGGGAATTGCACTATAGTTGGCACATTACACAATATACTTACTTACTACTTTTTACTTATGTTTATACTTGTACTCGAATTCTTAATGCCAGATGCCTGCAAATGAAAACAAAAATATGAACAAAAGTGAAGTATTCCAGTTTAGTGTTAATGATGGGGATGGAGGTTACTGTGCCTCCTTACTACACACACGCATATGTCGTTTTAATTTTGGGTTAAATAGTTTTAACGCGGAAAGGAGTTGTACGCAAAAATTATGTGGATTGCGTAGCCGGAGTTGGACTGATGAGGAGTTTTTTTTTTTTTGAAAGGAAACGAGTTTTTTAATAAAGACACCTACAACTACAATATTTGTTTTGCAGACATGATAATCGAATTTATGTGGAGAAAATCTGTTTATAAAAAACATGAGGATCCGTTTGTAAAACTGATCGAAGCAATACAATATTCTTATAATCCGTAATTTTTGGTTTTTAATTACTGCATCACTTTTTCGATACCTTTAATAGCATTGTTTTTAAGCTTCGATGAGTTAAATACGTGCCTAACATAATCAAGAAATTCGCACTGTTTTTATTTTAAATTTCCCCCTACAACGCTTTTTTTGTATGTTTATATTTTCAAAAATGTGTCTCAATTTTAAATTACAACAAAAAATAATGCAGATTTACAATCCCTCCACTCAACATCTCTGCATACGAAATTCGTT
>JAYXIM010047381.1:0-20463 GCA_037575425.1 Anastrepha fraterculus
CGAATTTCGCTTTAAAATTTTTTACCACATTTTCTTGAGTAGTTATACTAACAATTTATGCAAAAAAAAAAATCGATTTTTTTGAATTTTCACAGTGGCGTTCCCCCTTCGGATATATTTTTGAAATATTTTAAAATTTAATTGTTTTTGTTTTTTTCCACTTTTTCGTTTGATTTATATATAAATAAAATAAAATGCAGTCACTTTTTCTTTCACAACATTAAAAAATTACGATAATATGCTTAGTAACACCATCATAGGGTGCTTTAAAAAAATAGATATCAAAAATAAATTCTTCTTACCCAAAAATCTCCAAATACAAGTTTGTATTAAAAAAACATTTACACACACTTTAATCAACATTAATTTTCATATAAACTTCGTGGCAAATAAAATTTTTTTTTTAGAATTTGAAGGCCTCTGTTGCAGGCAAAAGCAACAATGGCTCAAAATACGAGGCTCATAATAAACAACACTTTAAGTTCACTGTGGTTTATTTGTTGTTAATGAAAAATAGTTTACAAGTAAATGAGTTTAAAGTTATTAAATGAATTAAGTTTAACAAAAAGTGAAAATAGAAGTGACGTTTTTATGTATTATCGCGCCTCGTACGCGTCTGAATATCCGTAAGCAACTGGACTTTTAAAAGCACGCTTCGGTCAATTCAACGGCGTTTACAGTTCAGGCATAGTTGCATTTTTTGGTAAAACATTACAAAGGAATTTTTTAGTATGAAATATGAATTTAATTTAATCGGTAACATCCTCCCCCCGTGATTCACATCACTGGTGAGAGAATCACTACCAACGTCGAGCACTGCAATTTTGGACGCTGGTCTCCGCAAAATTCCTGTTGACGTCTTGACTAAAACAGATCTAACTTGACCATCTGGGGCTGGCTTTGCTTCTGTTACGATACCCCGTTTCCAATGGCCTCGGCTCTCGTTGTCGTCGCAAACTATAACGATGTCACCTACAGCTATCGGCTTCACCCTCTTAAACCATTTCGTACGCCGGGTCAAGGTAGGGAGATACTCCAGTATCCACCTCTTCCAGAAAGTCTGCTTCAGCTGCTGCGCTATGTGCCACTGCTTGCGTAAACATATCTTCTCTGACAGCGCAGGAGTTTGTACATCATTCGCGCAGCCTAGCAAAAAATGATTGGGTGACAGAGGCTCGGCGTCGGTACTCTCTACCGGCACATGTGTTAATGGACGCGAATTTATTAAATTTTCTGCTTCAATCAGAAGACTTTGCAGGGTCTCCAACTGTGGTGCTCGTTGCTTCAGCGTGAACATCAAAACTCGTTTTACGCTTCTTACCATTCTTTCCCATATGCCCCCGGCAGATGGGTTGGCAGGTACATTGAAAACCCACTCTATACCTCGAAGATCACACTCTGATTGCATACCGCTTTGAACGTTTACCCAATCTTCTTTGCTTGCGCCGACAAAATTTGTCCCCATGTCGCTTCGGAGCCGTACCGGTACACCTCTTCTGTTTATAAAGTTACGGCAGACAATTATGGCAGCATCTGTTGATAGATCCCTAGCTAGTTCCAGGTGAATGGCTCTAATAGTTAGGCAGGTGAAAAGTGCAACCCAACGTTTTTCTTGACGACGGCCTATGGCTACTAAGACAGGCCCAAAGTAGTCAACGCCTGAATATGTGAACGGGCGAACGAACGGCGTAACTCGATCGCTAGGTACTTGGCCCATAAGTGGTGATTCGGGAATAGCGGATAAATTTTTACATTTCTGGCATTTAGCTTTAATTGACCTCAATAATCGGCGCGCACTAGGAATCCAAAACTTTCGACGTATGGCGCACAACGCTGACTCAAAGTTGTGGTGATGAAAAAGTTCGTGATAATGCTTAGCTACAAGACGTGATATAGGATGACTCCTTGGCAATATTATTGGTCGCTTTGTTGACATTGGTACGCATTCGGCATAGTCTATCCGACCCCCTAGTCGTATAAGGCCCTCATTGTCCAACATCGGGCTTAGCTTAAATATAGAGCTGCATTTCGTAATTGGCGTACCTTTGCGCAAAGATTCAACTTCGTCAGCAAAAACATCTTGTTGTACTAATAGGCATATCAGTAATTCAGTTTGTTTGATCTCATTCGCAATAATTAACTTGGATGCATATACATTTCTACGTACGTCAACCTTACGGAATTTCATTATGGCATATCGTACCCATGTCATCACCCTTAAAAGTTTATAGTAATTTGAATACTTATTAAATGGAATTACTCTATCCACTGACGATATCGTATATATTTGCTTGGAGCGTCTCTCCTCTTCGCATTCGCTATTATCGAATTCGGTTGGCATGGCTGGCCAACTATGTTCAGGCAATTTCAAAAAAGGCGGACCATTTAACCACTTACCATTTTGAGAAAAGGTTTTTATGCGTGTAGCATCATCGGCTGGGTTTTCTTTACCTGGTACCCACCTCCACTGACTGGCTTCGGATGTTTGCAGGATCTCAGCTATACGGTGTGCCACGAACTGCTTGTAGCACCTGGCGTCTGACCTTATCCACTGGAGAACTATTTTTGAATCTGACCAAAATGTTGACTTACGCGGCTGTACGTCGTGGCTGTTGATGACAGCTTCCCTCAACTTTATTCCCAAAACGGCTGATTGTAACTCAAGTCTCGGAATGGACAATGGCTTCAGCGGGCTGCACCGGGATCGGCCAGCAACGAATACGATGTCTGTATTATTTGCGTGATGAATTCGCCAAAAGGCGACGGCAGCAAATGCGATCTCACTCGCATCAACAAAAATATGTAGCTGTATATCGGCATTCGGATTCAAGAATTGTACGCCATAACATCTTGGCATTTTAAAATTTTCGATGGTATTTAACGTTTTGTACCACTGCAACCACTTCTTATAAATGTCTTCGGGGATTGGCTCATGCCAATCTATACTCCTGGTCCACAGACTCTGCATCAAAACTTTTGCCCGCAGCACCAACCCACACGCAAAACCTAACGGATCAAATATAGACATAGTAACGCTCAGCATCTCACCTTTCGTTGGCCGTCTACTACAGTCTAAAACTGCTTTGGGCACTTTTGAAAACAGCAATTTGAAGAAAAAGTAATCTTTGTTTGGGTTCCAGTGCATTCCAAGCACCTTCTCGGTAGCACTCTCCCCTTGGCATATATAATTTCTTTGTTGCTTACACGGTTGCTCGTTGTGTACTACAGCTTGCAGAATGTCGCACGAATTTGACGTCAACCCTCTTAACTGGAACCCGGCGTGGCTATGGATATCGATGACATCCTTGGTAACCTTAATACATTCTTCGACAGTGTCGAAACTGTCCATATAGTCGTCGACATAGTGCCGATCCACAATGGCATTGACGGCTCTTGCTTTCACATCACGATATTTTTCTGCGTGCACGTTCTTTACAAATTGTGCAGAACATGGTGAGCTAATTGATCCAAATATCATGGCGCGCATAACGTAAACGTCTGGCGGTTTTGATCGATCGCCCCCTCTCCAAAGAAAGCGCTGCGCGTTTTGATCTTCGTGGCGAATCAAAATGCGATGAAACATCTCACATATGTCACCACATACTGCAAATTTGCCTTGTCTAAACTTACACAATATTGCCAACAGCGATTTTGGTTGATACTCCTCCGGTCCTTTCATAAGGGCACAATTCAACGACATATTATTTATTTTTGCTGCGGCATCGAAAACAAGTCTACGTTTGTTTCCTTTGTTTACGTTACATGTGGCGAAATGTGGTAAATACCATGTGCGATCAGCATTTACATTAGCTTCATTAGGTGAAAGTCGCTTTGCGTATTCCTTTTCGATGTACTCGTTGATTTTTGCTTTATACCATTCCCCGTAGTCTTTTTCCCGTTCCATTTTCATTTCAATTTGCTCTAAGCGCTTCATGGCCATACTGAAACTTTCGGGAAATTTCACATTATCTTTATGCCAAAGTAAGCCAGTTTCATATCTATTATTATTTACAAACCTTGTCGTCTCGTTTAATAACTTTTCCGCCCTAATATCAGCTTCTGAACGAACGCTTGGCAATTGCTTTATTTCAAATTTCTCTGCTGCAAAATATTCTGTTATTTGTTTACTAATTTCATTCAGTTGTGTGGTGCTTTCAATATCGACGTGACCAATAGTGCCATCACTCAAACGATTTTCATTCGAACCAAATAATGTCCACCCTAACATTGTCTTGTGGATTGCAAAGCCATCGTCCAAATTCACAGTTTTTATTGTTCGTATTAACTCTGTATGCGACAATCCAATAAGTATTTGCGGCACTGCATTGTTGTAATCGGCGATTGGTATATTTGCCAATTGTTCGTGACGTTGTATGAAGTCGTTCAAATTTAACGTCTGCTGCGGCAAATACAACTTTTTTGTTGTACGCACTCCCCTCATTTCATAACTCGTTGCTGCTTCATTTGCGCCGGCAATTTCAAATGACACTTGCCGCGACTGTTCGCTCATGCTTTGATTGCCTATCCACTTCAGCCGAAGTAAATTGGATTTGCCTTTGAGGCCGAGAACGTTCGCTATATTTTCTTCCAATAGCGATATTTTTGCGCCTTCGTCAATGAAAGCGAAAATGTTGATTTCGCCTTTGGGACCTTTCAGCTTGACAGGCAAATATTTGAGGAGTGTTTTGTTACGTTGTGGTGAATTTGATCGAGCGAGTGGATGTTGTGGATTTTGATACACGGTTTGAACAGTTGCCACAGCTTTCTCAGCTGATGAAATATTGTTTTTGTTATTATCACTGGAACTATGAAGCAACCGATTGTGGAATTTATTACACGAGGATATACCACACACTCGTCGCTTGCGGCAATTCTGTACACTGTGACCAGGTTGCAAACAACAAAAACACAGATGCTTATTTTTCACTATACTCCAGCGATTCGAACAATCGGCATCTTTAAATTTTGAGCACGTATTTAAAATATGGCTTTGGTCACACACTACACACTTCTTTTCTTCTTTTGTTACAGTCATTACGGGCTTGGACGACATTTTAGGTTTGTGGTACACCAAATCGTTGGGCATATACTTTGTTGGCATAACATCTATTGCCATGGACACATACATGGCGGTGTGCTGCAACCAATTGCTAAATTCACGCACAGTGGGATATGGCTTTTGCATTTCGAAGACGTGGCGAGTCCACTCTTCCCTCTTGTTCAGTGGCAGTTTGCTGATTAATTCGTCGAGCAACATTGGATTATTTAGATGTGGTACCGCACCGGAATTTTCTAGAAAGGCAGCTAAGTTTGATACCATTGTGCTAAAATTGAGTATATCGGCGATTCGTACTCCGGTAACGGGTGGAAACGCTCGAACTTTCGCTATTTGGCTTCTAATAAGTAGCTCTGGGCGACCGTAATGAAATTCTAATGTTTTCATAGCCGCATCTACACTGGATGGGTGGATCAACAACGACTCCACCTGTTGTCTGGCTTTCCCCTTTAGGGCTTTCTGGAGACGTAACAGATTCTCCAATTGTGAATATGAATTCATTTCCGTGGTTTCCTTAAAGGCCACAGAAAACATAGGCCACTCTTCGGGCGAACCATGAAAATCTGGCAAATCTAAAATTTTACGTACCTGGCTGGTGCTGGGTGCTATTTGAGCTTTGTGATTGATGAGCTGCGGTGTAATTTGTGGGTTGGACGCTGCAGGCATGTAGCTTGATGGCAGAAGATTTAGGCAATAAGAGTTGGTGTGGTTGTACGGCTGCATTATTGCTGGCGGGCACGTGGTAGACCGGATATAGGGGCCGAAGGCAGCGTCGGGCTTGACGTTGGCAGAAGTAACGCTGGCAGAGGTAGCGTTGGCGTAGTTGGTGCTGGCAGTTGTAGCACCGGCAAAGTTGGCGTTGGCAGAAGTAACGCTGGCAGAGGTAGCGTTGGCGTAGTTGGTGCTGGCAGTTGTAGCACCGGCAAAATTGGCGTTGGCAGTTGTAGCGCTGGCGTAGGTGGCGTTGGCATAATGGTTACTAAAAGAATAAGTCTCGGCAGGAATAGCGCTGGCTGAAGTAGCGCTGAATGTTGTGAAGTTGGCAGAGGTAACTTCGGTTGGCTTGAAGCTAACAGGAATAGCTTCGATGCTAGGTACGTCGGCACTGATGACGTTGTTAGCGGTTTGTTGATTTAGGGCTTCGATGTATTGGACTTTTTCCTTTTCCGATGAGGCTAGCGACTTTTGCAAGGCTTTTATTTGCTCGCGTAGTTCTTCGATCACTTTGTCTTGCTGGACTATCGCGCAATCATTTTCGTCGTCACTCGAACTTCTTTCACCATTTTTGTCGGCCATTTTGGCTTCGCGAACTTTCTCGACGCGTTTCTTATGACGGAGGTTATAACGCGGTACTTCTTCGCCGGATTTTTCGTAGGCGCGATCACCCGAAGATTTCATGAACAATTATTACGGTTATCGAAAATTTATATAAACGCGATTTTTTCAGAATTGATATGCAAAATTAAGATAATACATAAAAAGATGTTGCAGGCAAAAGCAACAATGGCTCAAAATACGAGGCTCATAATAAACAACACTTTAAGTTCACTGTGGTTTATTTGTTGTTAATGAAAAATAGTTTACAAGTAAATGAGTTTAAAGTTATTAAATGAATTAAGTTTAACAAAAAGTGAAAATAGAAGTGACGTTTTTATGTATTATCGCGCCTCGTACGCGTCTGAATATCCGTAAGCAACTGGACTTTTAAAAGCACGCTTCGGTCAATTCAACGGCGTTTACAGTTCAGGCATAGTTGCATTTTTTGGTAAAACATTACAAAGGAATTTTTTAGTATGAAATATGAATTTAATTTAATCGGTAACAGCCTCAAAATGAACTCTAGTGCTATGCTCTAGTGAAATTTTTCCTCATAGTTTTATGTAAAACCTAGTCTGCTACAATTTACCCGCCCTAATGCTCATGTACAAAATGTGTCAGTTGTTGTTGTTGGTGCATTTTTTAGTGCACTTCCTGTTTATCATTGCTTTTCCTTTTACTCACTGTCACACACAAAGACAACGTTGAATGTTTAAGCAATTTTACCGTTAAATAGAGGTTTTTATATAACATTTTGGCGCTTTACTTGTACCAACACGCAGTGCACCCACCCCCCTTCACGCTGTGACATCCGCTCATTCGGGCGCAAGTAATTTCATTTTGAAAAACAAACACTGTTGAAAAAGGAAGAAGAAAACGCTAAAAATGCAGTTAGAATTTGCCTGAACTTGGCTTGTTGGCCGACTGGCCGTGGCTGAAGCGAACATAAACATACAAGTAAAAAAGCACAACAGCAACTGTAAACATCGGCATTGCTGTTGTAGTTGGCAAAAGCATTCCGCCGTTTGTGTTGCTAACAATGCCAGCTTACCGTGACCAAATTGTTACCAACCAACCAAGCAATAATTCGACAACAAGCCAACCCAGTTGCATGCCCCAAAAACTACCAAACAGCAACAAGCCAAACAAAGCGAAAACAAGCGTTATGATGGTAACAAACATACGTATGTATGTAGTATGTGTATGTAGGTGTATAAGTATTTATATTTTACGTCGGCAACTTTTAGCATTTATAACTTTGTTACAATTGCCATATTTTTTATTATTTTTTGGAATTTTTTCCAATTTACATTTTGCTGTTATTAAATTGTTCACTAGCGGAAAATTCATAAACGTTTGCGTAGTTAGCAACTGCTTCCTTTACACTTCACCATTTCAGCAACCCACTTTTACCCACTTTTCATGTTTTACTCGTCCTACACGCATTCTTCGCCCCTCATCGGTATCATACGCGGATGTCATTGGTAAAATGTAGTTGTAGTTTCCACCATAAATGCTCCAATTTTCCGCCAGCAGTAATAGCGCATCTAAGTATGTAAAATAACATTTTTTTATCAATGGAGGTATTTGTGCAAAACCTGTAGTGTAGGTCCTATGACCAATTGACATTGCGGGTATTAAAAAGCAAAATGTTGCTTCTAAAAGCGTAATTTTTGAATTTATGTGAAAACTACTTAGGTTTTTGATTTCGGATTTTTCGCTCTAATTTTCTTCAAAATACTATTAACACTTTAATGGCCGCACGTCTGCGCAGTTAAACTTTACCATAGGCCAATAAGAATAAACAAAATAAAAAATAAAAGTGATAAAACAAAATTTAGTGTTTTTTCTTTGTCTAATAATTACCGAAGCATTCGCCTAGATGTAATGGCACTTGGCAAGTCTTACACATAAAATATGTAACACATCAAATTTTATTCGCATAGCAAATACGACAATTCCTTACATTCCATACACTCTTTTTTATCAATGCTATATCTAACTGAATATTATTTTATTCCTCTGGGTAATCTTTCAACTGGATCAGAACGCACAACATGAGATGTAGTGGGATCACGATCTCTGGTAATCCACGCACTTGCTAATTTAAATAAAAAGTCATGACAATTTAATTTCCGACTGGGATCACTCTTCAAATGTTCCTATATTCGAAACGAGTTAAATAAGGCCCAATTTAATACAATAAATAGAGAGAGACTTTCTGTGTCAATTTGTTTGATTATCTCTAAATGGGGTAATAGCTTAAATACTGATCCGCTCGGTCTGCACCCTTCATAAACTGATTGTAGTTTATAATACATTTTGGCTTCAATATAGCATTACTCTTTTTATCCTTTTTCCGGTGTCGTATATATCAGGTCAGTCAATAAGTTCGTGCGAATTTTACCCATAATTTCACTTTTGTACGATTTTTGCATACAAAAAATTATTCGCGGAATATAAAGGAACTATTTATATTTTCTTTGATATATTGTGCATTCAACAAGTGATTTTAATCGCGGATAGAAGCACGGGTTGTTAAAAAATAAAATGGAGTATTCGAACGCGTATAAGAGGCATATTTTGTATTTTTTTTTTATAAAAGTGGTAAAAATGCAACAACTGCTGCTGCGGAAATAAACACTGTTCACAGCGAGGATACCGTGAGTGTAAGGACTGCGCAAAAGTGGTGTTCAAAATTCCGAAGTGGTAACTGCGACGTGGAGGATGCTCCGCGCGCTGGTCGTCCTGAAGTCTTCAACTCCGACGCCTTGCCCGAACTCGTGGAACCTGAGCCAAATTTGACAGTCGATATGATAGCTCAGAGGTTAAATTCATTGCATGGAACAGTTCACAGGCACCTGATTCTGTTGGGAAAGGTTTCAGAGCTGGGAAAATGTGTTCCGCATAGACTTTCGGTTGCCAACCTTTAGCAGAGAGTGAATGTGTGTTCTCAGCTGCTGCAACGGCTTGAAAATGAAAGTTTTTTGAACGGTATAGTGAAAAATGGGTCCTTTACAACAATCCTGTTCGCAAACATCAGAGGCAATATTTCCCCCTGTCGAGCAAATTTAATTTTCATATTTTTATTTAAGATTTTTTTAAATTCTGGTAAACCTAGATATTCCGCATACCCTGATTGGATCGAAAAGTAATTTTCTTGCCAAATCTATAACCATATATGTCACTTGTTTAAATAATTTTTAACAAAAAATGGCCAGTAATAAAGAGTTTTCCAAACACAAGTAGCCACCGAGATCTTCTGATTTAAAACCTTGTGACTTTTTTTGAGGCCACGTGACCTCGAAGATGGAATTCGTGAGGCTATTGAGCACGTAGGGCAGCCACTTTGCAATTCGGTTATAGAAAAATTCATGAAAAGGATATTGTCCTGTAAGCGTGGTCGTGGGGGTCATTTGCCCTATGTTATTTTCCACTATTAACGACATACCTTCCTCTTTATAATGAAATACACATCCGATCATTTATATTGAAAAGTAGTATTTTTCTTTGAATATCAAAATAACACTTCCTATTGGAAAACCCTATAGAATCACATGCCATTTTGGCAAGTAAACTGTATTTGGTTATTTTACTTGGATAGTAGACTTTGAATTTGAGCCTTCCGCGCCATGGTATCATGCCTTCATTGGTGGATATATTCGTCCTGGAGCGGAGTTCTCTTCAATTTGTTTGAAAAATAATCCATACGATATTGCACTTTGTAGAACCTGTCAGCGTTTGGAGGCATTCTCTCGTCATCGGTAAATATTGCAGAATTTGTCTAAATCTTTACCGGCGCATGGTTTTAGAAAAAATTGATGTTTTAATTAAGGGATTTGTGAACCGAAAGTCGTTAATTCTATATTTCTTAACTAACCATATAATTATTACTAATCCAAATTTTTTTTCAAATCAGCTATTATAAAGTCACGCCACTTTCGAAATTTTTTCTCATTTTAAATTTGTGAGGATTTATTCACTATATTTATTCGCTTCCACAACGATGAAATCTAGAAGTTCATCTCCTATGAAAAAATGTACAACGTTTTCAACATTACCACATTCAAAAACGTTGACACGTGGACCCGTCGCTTCTTCGAAATTTCATTTATTCTTGTTCTATCAATGTTGGACTAGTCCATAGAGAGATCCTCGCTTTCTTCTTCATCACTGCTGCATGACATATGAAATACACGGGAATTTATTCTTGGTTGTATGAAAGAATCTTCCTCTTCCGTAGAATGATCGACACATTCTCCTCCATCACTATCGCAGTCTTCATTGTCACGAACGTCGGAAAAATTATCAGCGTATTCCTCCTCAAACGTTTCGTTTTCGATTCTACATGAGGTATTGCAATAATAAATTAATTTTGAAAATCTAAAATTAGAAAACGGCAATTAAATATTTAGTAATTACCTGAAATCAAAAAAGGAGCTATGAAATATGACAATTAGAAAGGCTGGTTGCATTAATGGAAGAGAATCCACAATTCGCAAAAGGGATTTGCACCAAAGTTCAATAATTTGTGTTGTTTTTTGCAGAATAGTGGAGAGCTATTGCCGGCAACAAAAATCTAAACCGATTTTTCAAGACTCTAATTGTTCTCTCAATGATACTTCTCGCTTTAGCATGTTATTTGTTGTATGTCTTAGTCGAGACCCTTCCTCAGAGTTTCTGAACGGCGTCAATAAATATGGTTTTAGAGCGTATTCAGCATCACCTGAGACAGACAAAAATGATTAAAAACGGAATTTCAATTGGTGTTTATTACATACCGAAGAGCCAAGTATTGCGACGGCCATTGAGATGTTGCTCCTCTAAATGCGCTTTCAATGGCGACATGTTGAAAGCCATATAATCATGAATAGCTCCTGGACTCTTCGCATTTATATAAATTATTTTCATTGTATGATCACAAACCTAAAACTTACATTATTCGTATTGATTGATAAATCGTCGAACCACAACTCCGTCGTACTCATTTTCACAAAAAAATACTTTTTTTAACTTTTAAAAATGTTGTTAACAAAGAATTTCAATACAATCGCTTTTTCTTTTATTTTGATTTGCTGTATCAGCTGAGAAAAAATTAACTATTGTAAATGCGTTGAGCGATCGAAATTCACAATAGTCCTATTCTTCAGCGAATGACCACCATAATACCAAATGAAAATTCGTTCGATCACCACTTTCGACTACACTCGAAAATCGAATGTTGCTCATAATAAGGTCCTATATGTCTTATATTATGGTATCAGTTTTGTCCAGATATTGCTGCAAAAAGAGTGTGGTAACTTTCAATAACTGCCGGCGATTTCATCGCACACATGTTGCGTGACCGGCCGCTAAAGTCTTAAAATCTAAATATCTAAACTCAAGACCCAGATTGCTATCATAAAGTCATCATCATTTAGAGCTTTAGCACCTAATTCTTTGCCACAAATTAGCTTTCGATCCTTGCCCCATTTCAACCAGTTGTTGTCTATTTTTATTTTATTGCCTAATATTTGTAGTTTGTGCTTTAGATGTGGTGCTAATATTTAAAGTGTGTTTAAAATGAAAGAAAACTTGCTTCTCCAACCTTTTATCGCTGCTTGGATCATTGTCGACAGAAATATTCGATCCCGAAAGCTTAGGAATGTTGTTGAAAACCTCCCTTACCGCGTTTTCTGATGAGAACTCCACTTTGGCCACTAGCTACGCATACTGCTCATAAAGTACCTTCACATTAGAGATAACTGCTGCTTGAATGCCAAATTTTTCAGAGTTGACTTTCGTGATTGAAGTTAGGTGTAAAGAGCTCTTCTCCACTCCTCTGCAGATCGAAATTTTCCGCTTACACTCGTCGATTAGTTTTTCAGCCCGATCACACTCCTTCTCCTTTTTAGTTTTGTATATTTCTTCTTTGAACGCTTTGTTTTCGTCAGCTAACACATTTACTCGTTCCGCTAAGTCCTACACCTTCGTCGTAACCGCAGAGAGATCGCTCTTTGGGGTAATGCCCTGCAGCTTCTCGTCCAACAAGCCATGCATTAGTCGCATAAGTTCAATCACATCCAAATTACAAACTGATTTTCTTTTTTTAAAGAACTGGGCTGGGTTCAGGTGAAATTTCGAGTAGCAATCTTTTACTTATAGAAGGAGAGGCGACTGCTACTTGCACTTTCAGATGTTAGTGGTGTGCGTTGTATATTAGCTGAGGTTTTGGACAGCTGTTGTGATTACACTTTTTGACAGCTGGTGAGCTTTTGTTATTTCTCGTTTTGGCGCAATGCCACAGGTGCGAAAATAAAGGCTAAACTAAGTAAAAATAAATCAACAACAGTTTTACCCCGTCTCCGAACTATAGATAATTTTTATGGGAAGCTTTTTCATGGCAAAAATACACTATTTCCAAGTGGAAGTTGTATTATATGCCCTCGGCAATGTTGCAACATTTTGTACTTTTGATTAATGGAAACTTCCTTCCAATTAGGTTTTATACCAAATATTTTCCACAACTTATTTTGAAAAAAAGAAGGATAAGCAATAAAAAAATGATATACGCTTTCGGGATTTAAGCACCGAAAGTTCCGGGTTCCCTAGTGCAAGCTCAATTGTGATATCACACAAACCATGTGAATCCAACCGTTCGAACCTATTGGTTAAGCAGTTGTCTTAATGTCTCCTTCTTCGTTCTCGCAGCTTCTACGGAAGTCGTTGTGTGGTACCCTCAACCTTTCCGAATATCTCCCGATAATTGTGAGCTGAAATAAAGCCACTGATTGTGTTTCTTTGCTCACCCGCCCGAACTGCACTATTTTGCATTTCTTTTGTGGGCTATCGGGTTGTCACTTTGAGATAGTAATTTCTGTTTCTCAGTAGCCCCGAAGTCGCCAAGAAAAAAGTCCGTTCGAGTTTATGAGTTTTAGAGTTTTCAGCTGTTTTGTCGTAAAAAAGGAAAAAAAGAAAATAAAAATAATTTTAAACAACAGAAATAACTTTTTTTTGGGCCAGAAATTGTGTTGTTTTGTGTTCCAGTGCTTCTCGGGCTGTTTATGCTCTATTGAGAGGTATTTCGGTTTTACGCTCATTTATCCGAATATAAAAAAAGACTGGCTTATTTTAGGCTCAGCTTGAAAGAAGCCACATGAATTTATTTGTATTGCAAGTGTCAAAATGTTTCCATATTCCAGCAAATTGCTGAAAACAGGGATAAACCACACCTAATAACTACCAGGCTAGCTTAAGGGGGGGGTAGGGTCACAAAATCGAAATTTTTTTCTTCACTCATCTTATAGTAAATCATTTCAAGAATGTTGTGTCAAAATTTTAAGTGGATCGGAGCAGAACTCTCAAAGTTATAGCCTTTGTAGACACTCTACCTCGAATGCGGAGCATCGATAATTTTTCAGAGTCATTTTTTCAAACGCGTTTTCCCCGAAACGACTTCTTAAAAGTCGGTGCCAATCACAACTCCGAAACTATTCAACCAATTCTTTTCAAATTTGGCACACGTTTTCTAAATCAAAAATACCTGCCCCCCCCCCCCCCACTGTTTTTTTTATTTTATTTTTTTTTAAGGTTGTTTTTCACTTACAAATATGGCGAAATTTTTCGCCAAAAATGCTCGTTTTACGTTTTTTTGCCACCAAAACTACAAAAATGAAAAAAAAAATGTTATTAATGGGGGGGGCGAGCATTACGTCATACTTTAACTGAAAAATTCGACTTTTTTAGTTTCAGATGATTCTACGACGAATGCCGATTGGCACCGCAGAGCACCTCTCGAAAAACATATCTCCAAAAAAACTCTGTCATGGGCTTATTTGTCAATATTTTATTATTAATATTTTTTAAAAACTTATTGAAAAGATGTACAATAACATGCAACTGATTTTATTTAAGTATCTTAAGCCATATTTCTGTAAAAAATTCAAAAAAAAAGTGTTTTTGTTTTAGCGCTAAACCCTACCACCCCTTAAGTGGCCCTGTTTTGCAAGCGCGTTTGTTGCCTCGCTATCTGTTATGTTCCTGCAATCCAGTACCCATACAAGTTAAACAATGAACTCTTCAGCCTTCCCGTTGTGGAATATGCATCAGTTTGCAATAGTTTTGGTGTTGTTTGTGACACACCTTCACAGCGCGCCTGGATGCCCGAAATTGTAGAGGTGTGGCTATCTCTTGACTACTATTGCCCATAGGCATACAACAGCTTCCTGTATTTCTGCTAATTTGACAGGAAATGCACTACAATCTCTTGGCAAGACTTTTTTTATTTATAGCAGTTTCTGATAAATATAAAATCCTCTTATTAAAGTTCAATGCCTCCAATGGCAATAAAGCATTTTCATATGATAAATAAATATGACCCATTTATGACAATGAAATTTTATTGAAAGCATGCACCGAGTATATATAATTAGTTCCGTTTTGCCTTAATTTATACTCATTTTCAGTTGTTAAATATTTAATTTAGTTTTAACATTTTTTGCTGCTATTTTATTGGTATTATTGTTGAAAAAACATCGACCACAATTAGTCCATTTTCCATATGACCCAATTTAGTTTAAATTATAGCGTGTTGAAAACTATAAAAAATAAGCGTTTACCAGGCTTTTTTGTTTTTAACTGCCATAATCTTAATTATGTCGTATGCAGTTGTTTTTTCATGTCAACGTATCTACTAAAAACTTGTCATTTTATAGTTTGAACATAGTGGGACTAGTCCCAAATTGCAAAAGCAGATAGAAAAAAAGTGATTAGGTTAATTATAGTATTTGAAATATATAAAAAAGCCACTAAGCAGTATTACAATATTACCTACAATAAATGTATACTTTTTAATTGGTTTAGCTCATAGCTCTTGGGCTTGTTTAATGTGGCCATACGTACTGGTGCACCGAGTTTTATATGTAGATACCCGTTGACAAAGCACAACCCACGCACCCCTCGTGATTATAAATTTTGACATTTAGTTTTTTTTTTTAATTTAATTTCAACTAATTTTCAAAGAAATATAGTTAATTCTTTAGCTTTAACTTTAAGACTATATGGAACAAAGTTCCCAACAACATTTGGATGTGCTCTTCAATGGAAACTACGCTTCTTCTACCAAGGAGGCTTTTGACCTTTCGCGAACTTTTTCAGCTCCAATTTTGAAACTGCATCAGATCCAATTAGTTATGATAGAGAAAATACTGCTTCTTCTGTTAATTTTGGTTCTCTCCAGTTAATTGTTGATGCTATTTGGGATGGTATTCAGCACATCAAAAGTTCATGGCATGTGAATGTTGATGGGTTATCATCCTTTTTATCAAAAACAGTTCGGCTCTTGCCTTGCTTCTGCTAATTTTTAATAAATCGTTAGTTTGTGGATAATTCATAGAAGCTTGGAAAATTACTTCTATCACAACAAAATTCAAAGCTGGGAATAAAAACGACATCGCGAACTATAGGCCTATTTCCAAACTTATATTATACTTCGCACTAAAACGTATTATATCAAGTAATCAACATGGTTTTTTCAGCTTTTTGTACGTCGGCTTGCAATAATAGCCTTCAAGTTGATGCTGTTTATACGGATTTTTCGAAGGCTTTCGAAAACATCTGCCATTCAACCTTAACTCCAAAAGTAATAAGTTGTAGGTTTCACTCTATTTCCCTTATATACAGTCTGTGTCAGAAGAAAAGAACCGATTTTTTCAAGATATATTTCATTATGCTTTTTGCTGCATAATAGCCCCACTCAAGGGCTACGACGCCAGTGCTAACTCAGGTTAGTGTCGTTCGAAACTTTCCCGTAAACGCAACCGAACAAAAATGAGTGAGAAGTACGCGACGCGTTTTAAGGCGGTATTTCTATGCATGCATTCGAAATGACCCAAATTTTCTTACGCCGCGCCGCGGCTGCAAAAGTAAATAAAAAATCAAAAAAGTTTGCTGATGACTTTTCCGAGCGCGGCTTGAAGCGAGGGATGACAAAACAGGATAAAGTGATCGTCCAACTTTTTAACCGGGACTCTTCTTTGTGAATACGCTAAGCACGATCAGTTCTCGCTAAAAAAGGAATAGATGTGATTATCAACACCATCGAACGTCGACTGAAGGAGGCAAACATATCCTAACGACCCCCATCATCAAAACCACTGCTCTCAGGAAAACACATTAAGAAACAGCAAATCAAGAAAATGGCGTCACAGTATTGGACTAGCCTTCCCAGAGCCCAGACGCCAACTCCATTGAAACTGTGTAGGGAACTATGAAAATGCATCCTGCCGGAAGGCCAGTTCATGATTCAAAGCAACTCGTGCGTCAAGTTGCAAAATTTTACCCTCTTTGTCGACGAGCTACGCAGAAAATGTGGTTCAAAGCAGGAAGAAAATGCCAGACTATACTCGACAACGATGAAGACTACACGGTTTATTGAGTAATTGCGACTCGCAGTTTTGTAAATATTTGAATGTAAAAAAAATTCTTTTATACTTCATGAATAATCGCGGCTCCTTTTTTCTGATACAGACTGTATATTAAGTCGGACCTCTTCAATCCTGAATGTGTAGTTGTTGTCGATAATTTATCTTCTTAACCTTTTATTGCTTGGTTCGGTATACCGCGGGGCACCATTTGGGTCGTTTGTTCTTTATAATTTTTATTAATAACATATCTGAATGATTCCATCTCTCTCAGTTTCTGAGTTATATGTAGACGACTTAACATTTTTTAATAATGCTCTAACACTGTCTGATTTATACAATATGCAATTAGACCTCAACAACGTGGTGGCATGGTGCGATAGGAATCTACTTCAGCTAAATAGTAAGAAATGCTCTAAATACTCAGAAATGCACTCATGTATAATACTCTAAGTCAAAGCAATTAATCTCTACCTCATATTTTATAAAGAAGTTGCGTCTAATTACTCATAATGAAATAACTGATTTAGGAGTAATCTTTGAATCCACTTTTCAGTTTCTTAGTCATTTTAATTTTGTCAACGCCAAATCGTATTCTATATTTGTCTTCATTTGGCGTTTTGCTTCCGATTTGAGGGGTCGTTACACTTTGAAGTCACGACACTTTGAAGTCTCTACACTTACTTCACTCGTATGATTCAATCTGGAGTATGGCGTCTTTGTTTGGAAGCCTTATCATCAGCGCCACATCAATAGACTTGAACGCTTTCAAACGAATTTTCTTCGATCCGATTCCTTCGGATAATGCAAGGTGTGGATTACTAAAGTTAAATCTCTGCTTTGTTTTCGATATTATAAATGGAAGAGTTTACTCGCCTTTACTTTTAGAGCGCATTCATTTTTGCACCCCTCGAAAAAATCTTTGGGTAATGCTTTTCTTTTTGAGTATCCAGTTTTATGGCCCATTTAGTATAATAGATTTAAAGTTCGAAGTGCCTCAAAAGTGTCGTGGAACTTTTTTTATATAAAATATGGATTTATTTTACATTGTAGAAAACCCTAAATCAAAAATTGTCAATAAAACAATGGGTTTTTGAGGCACTTCAAAAATAACTTTGATATACTAAAATTGAATTGGGCTGTGTGCCCAAAAGTTTTCTACAAATTCTGATTAAAATTTGTTAATTTACTTGCACATTTTTTTATTTTTTCTGAATTTCGTACAAATTTTGGAACTTTGAATGAAGCATATTTTCATTGAAAATTGATTAACAACAAATTAAAAAAAAAATTAAATAGCGAAATTTATAACCCCAAAGGTGCATGCGGTTTGTTTTTTTTTTTGTCGACGTGTGTGCGTACACCTATGCCAAAATCTTCAGCATAGGTGGCGCGAGAAATTGTGTTAGTAGATGGAGAGAAAACTAAGGAGGTGCCTATCCTGGTACTGTTACTTTGCACTCAGCGAACTTAACAATATCAGCTGATTTTGCTGATTGCTGGCTGGTGCAATTCGGGATCAGTGTGACCAGATTATCATTTTCATAACTTGATTTATGTTGAAATGCCTTTACTTAGGCTTTTTTAATAAATAAATGTATATGGTTTTATTTATTTTATATGGTTTTGTACAATGGTAATAAAAAAACAGAGTTTTAAAAAGTTATCTTTTTTCTGTCGTTATGGTTTCTTTAGTATTATCTGGTATTTTTAATTTTTTTCTTTTAATTTTTTTTTCTATTATTATTTTTTTTTTTTCTTTTGAATACACCTACATGGCTCTGATTCCTATTCAGTCAATTCAACACAGGTTTTTTTAAATTTATAATACGGTTTTTAATACTAAGAAGAGTTAAGAGAAGAAGATCGAATATTCTTGCAAAACCTCAAAAGGAGCAAAAAATGAGATTCGTACCTTCAAAACATCAAACTTTATAAGAATCAGTTAATTTTTAATAGCACTGAAATCTTCCCAGTATAAGCTTTAAATGCAAGAGAGGTTTTTTTCAATCATACAAATTGTTTTTTAATTTTTGCTTTTGATAGCAAACACCAAACTCAAAAATGTTCGCATTTTGGTTTTAAAAAAATATCTAAATTTATTTTTAAGAGCAAAGAGCTGGCAATATTGCACAACTACACTAATGTGGAATTTTTTAGTATATTTTTCAGTCATACAAATTGTTTTTAATTTACAGTTTGGTATATTTAACTTAAAAAAACGAAGGAAACACCAAACTCAATAATTTTGGCATTTCGGATATAAAAGAGAGCTTAATTTATAGGGAAGAGCAAAGGATTATACCGCACAACTGCACCAATGTGACGTCACGCACTCTCTGATGGGCGCAATCTTGTATCTAGGTTTCCAGGTATATACCATACCTATGAAGTGAGACTTTCAGCTATTAGTCCATAGATGTCGCTAGGAGTATTTTTAAATCTTCCCAAGGGTCTTGTTTTTTTCGTCTGTCATCTGCCAACAATACTCAGTTCATTGTTTGTTACGTTTCATGCAACAATGCATTTTTGTCGCTCTTAAAAATGTCGAATTTCGTGCCTTCAAACTACGATTTGCGGACATCGTGAAACCACTTGTGAGATGCTGCTCTCCCGGTTCAAAAGGAAGTATTTTTTGCATCGAATCGTTACGGGTGATGAAAAATTGGTGTATTTCTCCAATCCCAAGCGTAAACGATCGTATGGTCCGCCCGGCCACAAGCCAAAAACAACGACCAAAACAAATCGCTTCGGCCGCAAGGCTGTGTGTTTTCTGGGATCAGCGTGGTATGATTTGGTACGAGCTATTAAAACCAGGTGAAACAGTTGACGGTGCACGCCACCAACGACAATTGGCCGATTTGAACAACGCTATACGCCGAAAACGCCCAGAGGGAACCGAGGACGATTGGGAACCGCCGGTGCATGCGGCTTACTCACCAGACTTTGCGCCATCCGATTATCATTTGTTTGCATCGATGGGCCAGCCACTTTCCGAGCAGCGCTTCAATTCTCACGAAGAAGCCAAAAAATGCCTCGATGATTGGTTTGCGCCTAAAGACGGCCAATTTTTTTGGTGCGGCATCCACAAATTGCCTGAGAGATGGGAAAAATGTGTCACTAGCCATGGCTATTATTTTGAAGATTAAATTTGTAACCAGTTTTTGTTAATAAACGTTTGAAATTGAAAAAAAAGTTTCATAGTTTCATTTCATAGGTATACATCACGTATTATTCTTGAGTAATACCTATATGTCCGTCCGCTAACATGATGTGCATACATTCTGTCAAAAAAGTGCCGGGAATTGGTCAACGAAACGCAAAATATATTTAATTCATAGACATTTATTGCATCGCTTTGAAGTAGGCCCTTCGGATACTACGAAAATACAGCCCATGAATAACACAGTGATCAAAACGTTTTCAAATGCATGTAAAATTCCTCCGCTAAAATTTCAAGTTTGTCAAAAAATAATCAAATCTAATTAAGTGGAAACGGAAAAAAACGAATAATTTAAAAAAACAAACGCCAATTTCTTGGCATCACATTTTATTAGAGATCATTGGCGTGTGTGTATGTTTGTTTTCTATTTTACAGTTTCAAATCAAACCAAAATTTAAATTGCACAGCAACTTAATTCGTGGCTATACAAAACAACAAATACAGATTCAACAAAGCAGGCACGTCTA
>JAYXIM010047391.1:0-41824 GCA_037575425.1 Anastrepha fraterculus
CGCTCACAGAGGCCAACTTTTCACCTGTACGTGAGTGGAGATAGATGGGTGTTGTGCACCCGCTTCATCTCGGCAAGAACTTATTTTCAATAAAACGCATTTTATGCGGCGGAAGACTCTGGAGTTAAGCTAGCAAAAATTTCCAAAGTGGTTTAAACATAAAGCGATGCAGTTTGTTTGACCAAAGTATCGTATTGGGTGAAAGATATTTTGAGTTGCAAGAAACTGTCAGATTTAAACTAACATACGATGCATTGTATTTAGACCACCCGGTGCATCAGATGGAGGCATAAACAGAATTGAGACATAAATCAAATATGATAATAAGCGAAAAAACGTAGGTTAGTTAGCCAGTTTGCTTGTGGCCACCGAGTCCCTAAGGCCTATAGTGACACCTGCATATTATTTGCATCCCCTAAATAAGTTGTTTAAACCACTTAGGTATTTTTAAGAAGGTAACTAGTCCATTCAGTGAGACATTTTTCAAATTTCTCAGGTCTTCCAAGAAAAAATCGCCAAGATATTTGGCACCACTTCTTTGAAGTGCTGGACATTCACAGAGAAGGTGTTGTACCGACTCAATTTCTTCTTCGTCTTCACAACTCCTGCAGAAGTCATTGTGAGGTACACGCACCCCAATAGTGCAGTGACCCGTTATAACACCTACGAAAAACAAGAACAGTTAAGAACAACAAATTTCACATGCCCTTAAAACCTACTCATCTAGCACCGCTCTCCCTCTGGACCCAACCGGTCGAAACGGCATGTTTCCTGGGCCTACCTTCAGATGAGCCAGACGAAGACGACCGGTGATATACCCTGCATTGACGGGCTTGTATTACTGCTACAACAACAACAACAAATTTCATATTTAGTTTCATAATTTATACAAAAATATACTTGAAGAAATTATTTTTTAGTCCTTGAAAAATAATTATGTAATTTAGTCACAAATTTCACAATCTATCTATTGTTAGCTTTCCTACAGGGTTTTTGCTGTTGCTTTTGTGCGCGTTCTCGTACTTTCTTGGCCTCACTTGAGAATTTTGTGGTGCTCTCTGGAATAATATTTTTGTCGTTGGTTGAGTTTTCTCTCATCAAATATCATCGCTCTTTCTCTCGCTAACAATGTTTCGCGATCATTCGTACATATTATTGGATATGTATGTATGAGCATGTGAATGCAGTGGCTCAGACGCTACAGTTTGTCTGTACGAGTACAGCTGATCAGCGCAGCAGTGTGTTATATGTGTGTATGTAGATGGCTTTATCAATAATGTCAGGAATGAAAAAAATTGGTGTCGAATGAAACGAAAGTATTTACATACATACATATTTTCAACTTGTTTTCTTTAAAATGTTTAGTCACATCTAAGTTACGAAGATTTTGGTTTCATCTCTGACACGAAATTTGCTACATTTCCGACAATTGGTTGAGGTACTGTATCCATATATGTACATATATAAGTATGTATGTATGTATATGCATTTACGTGAACCGCCTTCTCTTGCCGAGTTTTTTGTTATGTCAATTTTGTCTCATATCTCTCCACTGTGCCCGTTGATTTCATTATCTAATTTTATGTGAAACTCAATTGATTGCGTGCGGCCCCGTAAATGCTGGCAAGTAAAAGCGAAAATTGCTCGAACTTACTCTATATCAGCTACAGTGGTTGTATTGCCAATAACTCTTATCTGGCAACTCGCAATAAGGCCATGCGTGTATGTGAGTTTGTAAAATGCCTTGGTAACGTCTGGACAGACTCCATTCACCCGCCCCACTTGACTCACTTTATTTCAAGTGTTTGATGCTATCGTAAAACTGAGAGTCATAAATAAATATATAAATAAAAAAAGAGTGTAGTACTTTACTGTTTTTGTATATCTGGTATACTGTTATACATACATACATACATATATGGATGTAGATAATTTGATTGAGTGCCCTCAAAAGCTACCTACAAACATGCGTTTTTTTTATTTACAGACGTACAGACGTATGTACATATTTACTTAGTATTGTTTTATTACTCATACGAGTATATTTTGATGAGTATTCTTGTTTTGATGAATTTTAAATTGTTTTTATGTTTTACTTTTGCCTTAACCGGTTATTGACTTCATTAACCTGAAGAAATGCAAATACCCATATCGGGGTTCAAAGTACGCACACGAAAGAAAGGTTGTCGAAATGGAGTGAATTCATTAAAATGCAATTTTGGTTACTCCAAACTGGTTGTGAATTTCTTGGAAACTGCATACCTGCTTGCACATGGAAGACATGTGGCTGCTAGGCTTGGCGCTTAATTATGTCCAGTGTAACTTTTGATGAAGTAAACAAATTAAAATTATAAAGGGAGTGCCAGCGCTAGTTTCGTGTTTTATTAAAAAAAGTAAACCCTTCGATTGTCATTCAAATGGCTGCCTACTCTGACCCTGCTGTAGCCCATTCTGTTAACTCAATATTCCTCCTCTACAGCAT
The DNA here is from genome assembly GCA_037575425.1 of Anastrepha fraterculus. Classification (NCBI taxonomy): domain Eukaryota; kingdom Metazoa; phylum Arthropoda; class Insecta; order Diptera; family Tephritidae; genus Anastrepha; species Anastrepha fraterculus. The sequence goes on from JAYXIM010047391.1 coordinate 2,483, forward strand.
TTACGAATATTTCATTTGGTTCGCGGCGATCATCTTAGAGTTCGAGGGCTGATGTGCGTTTGTGCTAAAAAAAAAGGAGTAAAAAAATAGTAGTGCGACGAAATACCTAGTTTTAAATATTTTTATTTGTATTTAATGCATTCTATAACAAAACCCATGTGACTCAAAACTCCAAATTTCGCACATAATTCACAAAAATTCAAAAAATTGGATAGAAAAAAATTACATTAAAATCTTTAACTTTTTATTCAGAATTTTTAGAAAAATTCTGGATATGCAGTTTTATAGCCCATTCAATATTAGGGCAACAAATTGCAAGTTTCCAGTGGTTCGAAATTAATGTAGATTTTTGGCAATTCTTTTTTTCGCTGAGGTGTTGACATTTTCTTCGGTGTAAATAAACATACATACATATTCGGAGTATAAAAAAAAGTTGAAAGAAATAGAAAATAAAAAAAGTATAAAATATAAATGAAAAATATTAAATACGAATACAACAAAAAATAAAATAAAAATTTAGTGAGGTTAAAAAAACAGATTTAGAAAAATAAAAAAAAGATTTAGAAAAATAAAAGAAAAGATTTAGAAAAATAAAAAAAAGGATTTAGAACAATAAAAGAAGAATTAAGAAATTACAAAAATAAAAGATTTAAATAAAAAAGGACTAAGAATAAAAAAATGTTTTTAAGTGGCTTTTTAGGTTTAAATAATAATAATAATAAAGTTTTTTTATTTAAAACGAACGTGATATGTATTAAATTAAATAAATAAATATTAATTAAAAACAAAAACAAATTAAATCCAAGAAAAAATTCAAAATATTAAATAGAATTAAAAAAATTTCCATAAAAAAATCAAAAAAAAAATTTTGAAACAAAATTTAAGAAAAAAAAATTTTTTTTTAATTTAAGAAAAAGAAAAATTTAAGAAAAAAATTGAAATAAATAAAATAAAAATAAAAAGCAAAATAAAAAAAATTAAAAAAGAAAATAAAAACAATAAAAAAAAATAAAAAAAATAAAAAAGTAAATAAGAAAATTAAAGAAATAATTAAATTAAAATAACAAAATAAAAACTAAAAAAAATAAAAAAACGTAAAAAAATATAAATTAAAAAAAAATATAAAAATTAGAATAAAAAAAAGTTAGAATAATAATAAAAATAAAAAAAATAAAAGAAAAAAAAAATTAGAATAAAAATAAAAAAAAAATAAAAGAAAAAAAAATTAAAAAAAATAAAAGAAAAAAAAAATTTAAAAAAATAAAAGTTAAAAAAATATACAAAAATTAAAAAAGAAATAAAAGTAAAAAAAAATAAAAAAATTAAAAAAAATAAAAGTTGAAAACAAATAAAAAAAATCAAAGAAAATAAAAGTTAAAAAAATTAAAAAAATTAAACAAAAAATTTAAAAAAAAATATATAATAAAAAAAATTTAAAAATTAAAAAGAAATTACAAAAAAATTTAAAAGAAGAAAAAATTTAGATTCAAGAATTCAAAATATTTAAGGAAAATATCAAATAAAAAAAAAAATAAAAAAAAAAATTAAAAATATTAAAAAAACAAAAATTAGAAAAAAGTAAAAAGATTTTGAGGAAACTAAACAACACATTGAATAAAAAAATAAAAAGCAAATATTAAACGTAAATTAAAAAAACAACATTTACATATAAAACAATGCAAAATAAAATTTAAACAAGTCAAACAAATTAAAAAAAAAAAATTAAATGAAGTTAAAAAAAGATTTAAAAAACTAAAAAAAGGATGACGAAAAAAATAATAAAAAGATTTAAAAAAAAAGATTTGTAGAAAAAAAGAAAATTTTTAAAGAAACTGGAAAAAAACGATTAAATATAAATAAAAAAATTAAATAAAATGAAAAAATATTAAACATAAATTAAAAAAAAAGCAATTACATACAAAAAATTTAAAATAAAATTAAAAATGAAAAAAAAACTTTTTAAAAACACAAATTAAATCATGTAAAAAAAATGAAAAAAAGGATTTCGAAAGGATAAAAAGAAATAAACTTAAATAAAAAAAAATTTAAATAAGATTTTTTGAAAGAAAAATTTGTTTAATGGGGTTTTTTAATTTTTATAAATAATAATAATAAATAGAATACTAAAATAATTTTATTAAAAGCATTACGTTCGCAACATATACTTTTTTCCGGGAAAATTAAAAAAAAAATAAAAATTAAATAAAAAAAGTAAATCCTGTAAAAAATTTTAAATAAAAATTAAAAACAAATTTTAACTACAAAATAAATCAAAACTAAAACTAAATCTAATCGAAACACAGACCTTCAGTTTATAGATCCCGTAAAATTGGGCTCTACTACGGTGGGCGTAGTTTGGTGTATCCATTTTTATATAAAATTATCTTCATCATTACCTTCTAAATTTATGATTTTCATTAAATTTATTATAATTATTAAATTTACTAAATTTGTTGTTATTATATTTATTATTTATTGGTATAAATTTGTATTAAAAAATTATTGTTATAAAATTTCCTTATTCATTAATTTCTCTCTCTTTCAGGCCAAAATGCATGCGAGAAAAAATCATTCATATTCCTGCGCAAAGAACTGCCCGTACGTTTGGCGAATATCATGAAGGAGATCGCACTACTACCCGATCATTTGCTCAACACACGTTCCGTGAGCCAAGTGAGCTCGTGGTATGTGCAGAGTTTCGAGGAGGTACTCGAATTTGAAAAGGCCGAACCGACACATAGCAACCTGGAGAAGTAAGTAATGCAATTTGAATGACAACAATGTCCGTCCGACAATGTATTCATTTTAAGATAATAACCATTTTGTATTTATTTCCATGCATTTGCGAATTTTTTTAATACACACATTTTTCGCTTCGCTTACAAACGAGTTAGATGTACTTAGCTCTCCCACTTTCTTGGTGTTGATTTTAGCACTTGAACTCACAGTAAACTGCAAAGTTTCTACATTTTAGCATCTTGAATGACTAATTCATTGTACGAGCCGGCATGCGGACAAACATCGCGCAATGCTAATAAATAAAATATGTATGTACTTCTGAAAATATGCTTTGTGTGGAAGAAAATTCTCAACATTCATCGTTTGCTAAAAGCGTTGTCCAAAATCAACGCGATTTTTGAGCGACTTCACACTTACATTTCATTGTACTAAAATTTAATGGGCTATAAAACTGCATACCCAGAAATGCTCTGAAAATTCCGATAAAAAAGTTGAATATTTTTATTTTTTATACAAAGTTTGAAACTTTGATTTAAAAGGTTTTTCCTATAAAGGGTGGTTAAGTTTCAAGGACCGGTGTTGATTTTGAATAAAATAGAATTTTTTTAGGAAATTATTGTCATTTCTCTTTATTATGATAATATTGGTATGGCTCAATTATGTATGGAACAAAATACCGGTCAAATGGCCGCCGCGACCTCAGTGGTACACCTTCATCCGATGGTCCAAATTTTCGATGACGCTGAGGCATAATTGAGGTTCTATGCCGTTAATGTGTCACTAAGTATCTCATCCTTTAGCTCTTGAATTGTTGCTGGCTTATCGATGTACACCTTTTCTTTAAAATAACCCCAATGAAAGAAGTCCAACGGTGTCAAATCACATGATCTTGTCGGCCAATTGACATCGCCGTGACGTGAGATTATTCGGCCATCAAATTTTTCGCGCAAAAGAGCGATCGTTTCGTTAGCTGTGTGACAAGTGGCACCATCCTGTTGAAACCACATATCGTCCACATCCATATCTTCCAATTCGGGCCATAAAAAGTTCGTTACCATCTCGCGATAGCGAACACTATTCAGTTACTGCCTGACCGGCCTCATTTTGGAAAAAATACCAAACCGGCCCAATGATCCCGCCGGCCCATAAACCGCACCAAACCTCACTCTTTGTGGGTGACGTTAAAAAATTAACCGAACAACAGGAGCGGATTGTGGTGTCCACGGTGGCACAAAATCCAAAAACTCGGCTGTCAAATTATGCGAGACCCTGCAAAATTCATATGAAATCAATTTCACAAACTGTTCGGAACACTCTATATAAGACTGGGTATCACAGCCGGGTTGCTCGACGCAAACCCTTCATTTCGAAGGTAAATACGAAAAAAAGGCTAGAATTTGCTAAACAGCATTTAAATAACCCCGACGCTTTTTGGAATACCACCATATTTAATTTTTTTTATGTCAGATGGAGCACAAAAGATTTGGCGAAAATCAAATAAAGAGGTTCAAGAGAACAACCTGCTCAAAACAGTTAAACACAGTGGAAGAAATGTGATAGTTTGAAGGTGTTACGCGGCATCTGGTGTCGGAAAGCTCGTGTTCATAGATGAGACAATGGATAAGCATGTGTATTGCGACATTCTTTAAGCAAATTTAAGTCCAAGTATCGAAAAACTGGGCGTTAATGGGACAACTTGGTAATTTCAACAAGATAATGACCCAAAACATTCGTCTTATCTTGTGCAGGTGGTTGATATTCCATTGCAAACAGCTTAAAACACCCCCCAAAGTCGGCCTTATGGCTAAGATCAAAGTGTATAGTAGTATCTGTTCTTATCAGCTTAACATCTGATAGATCCTCCAGGACCCAGATCCGCACCAGGTCCAGATGGTATTCCAAATAGAGCCCTGAAATTAGCGATTTCCAAACACCCAAACATATTTCAAACAGTATTCCAAACCTGCACTTTCCCAAAGAGGTGGAAAAGCGAACACTCGTGCTTTTACCCAAGGGCAACAAAAAGCCTGGCGAACCAATATGTCTACTAGAAGCAATGGGGAAAATTCTGGAGAGAATTATTTGCGACAGGTTGTCGACTTTCGCTGAGGATAAATGTATTCTCTCCCCATACCAGTTTGGCTTCAGGAAATCCCGCTCAAGAATGGATGCTATTAAATGCGTGGTAGATTTAGCAACAGAAGCCATTGAAGGCAAGAGATGGCGCGGCAGATAAAAGGAATACAACGCTGTGGTAACTCTGGACGTTCGAAATCTTTTAACACAGCTAGCTGGCAGCGTATACTATGTAGAAACCCTCCCAAAAATAGGGTCACCTAGTGAGAATAATTGAGAGCTATTTCACGGACCGTAAACTGAGGTTTAGAAGTGCTAAAGGCGTTGAGGAGTATGTAGTGTCAGCAGGGGTTCCTCAAGGATCAGTTTTGGGCCCACTGCTATGGAACCTAATGTATGACAGCGTTCTAAGCCTGGATATGTCCCCTAGAACTGAAGACATTGGATGCGCGGATGACATAGCGGTGGTATTGGTAACAAAGCAAATCCACGGAATTGAGAGGATCGCCAGCGAATCAGTAAGCAGGATGAAAACTTGGCTAAAGTCTTTGAAGTTGGAATTAGCTGAGCATAAGACCGATGTAGTCCTAATAAGCAGCAGAAAGATAGTGGAAACTATAAATGTAAATGCCAAACAATGGCGGACCTAGCCACAGCAAAAGAATTCTATATATCAGGGTAGTCAGTTCGGTTATTTTGTATGCCACACCGATCTGGGCTGAAGCACTGAACTTAAATAGTTTCACAAAAAAAAAACTGACAAACTGACAGCCGTCTATCGGCTAAGCGCTTTGCGGACTATCTGTTGCTTCCATACAATTTCGGACGATGCTTCCACGGAGTATTTCGAATATACCTCCATAAATTCGGCCATGACAGTTCCCCAAACAGCCGAATCTACACGGAGAGGGAAGAAAACGCTGAGCACGTCTTGTTCCAATGTCCACGTTATGCTCCCGAATCCTGTGGTATATTAAACGAAGAAAATCTTATAGATTTTATGCTAAAGTCGGGTGATAACTAGAAGCGAGTCTATGCGCACGCAAGGAGGTTCGTAGATGAAATAACTAGAAACCTATGAGCTAACCAGCCCCGTGAGGTAATTCCTTTTTGGACAGTTCCGCAGGGAGAGTGGTAGATAGTGAAGAAGTGATTAGTACGTAGGTGTAGCTGTGAGGCTACAAATCGTGCATACTGCTATGCCGACTGCCTTATTTTACCTTTCAAGGTTGAGCTTGTAAACCTAAGTGGAAATTACTTTTTTTTTGTTCAGATACGTACCTAATAAATAAAAACATATAGAAAACACCTTTTTCTATTTTGGTATACTTTCATTAGAAGAAAAGTTATAGCACTGAGAACTTTGATTTTTCGAGTGCGCCAATACTTTTTTGACTTACTGTATGTAAGCATAGGCGTAGCTTTAAATAATTTATAACTGCACTTACTACGTAGATACAGGGTGACAAAAAATAACTGTATACAAACTTCTCTGTGCAATTAGATGAATGCAAATTTTTTTTTAGCGAATGCTCGTATTTTGTAATTGTTGTGTGTGTTCTGAAATACAAAAAAAAAGTTTCGTTTCTGTTCCAGCTCTTTTTAAATACTTTGTGTAACGATGTCAAGTAGTCGCCCAGCTATTATAGCTCTGCATCAGCTAGGAGCACGCAACTGCGAGATAGTACGGAAACTTGGAATTGCACGTTCATAGGTTTCTCGAGCAATCAAGCGATTTAATGAGCTTAGTAATGAAGGTGACCGTCCTGGAAGAGGAAGAAAACGAACTGTTAACACTTCCAACAACCGAAAAATCATCAAAAAAAGAGTTCAACGAAATTCTATGGTCTCGATGAGGAAAATTGCTTGTGAGACAGGCATCAATCGTGAATCAGTTCGTCTTATAGCAAAAAAAGAACTTGATCTTAAGCCTTATAAACTACAAAAATGCTAGCTGCTCGCGGATGAAAACAAGAATGTTAGACTCCAAAGATGTCGCTCGCTCCAACGTCGGGCCGCAGGTACGGGCTGGGAAAAAGTCGTCTTTACGGAGGAGAAGCTGTTTACCGTTGAACAAGCTCACAATCATCAAAATGACGGAAATTGGTCTACAGAAGCCCCTAGACCTTCGTCCATTGTTGAACATCCGCGATCTGTCATGGTATGGGCTGGAATTTGCGCCAGTGGCAAGACTTTTCTGATATTCATAGCAGTCAAAATCAATAAAGAAGTTTACCGTCAAGACATATTAGAAGCAGTTGTTCTTCCCTGGTCCCAGCAGCACTTTGGTGACGATGAGTGGACGTTTCAACAGGACTCGGCACCAGCCTACAGAGCAAAAACAACCCAACAGTGATGCATACTTCCCAAGAATGACCACCCTACTCACCGGATCTAAATCCGCTAGATTACAGCGTGTGGTCGATTTTGGAAGCAAGGGCCTGTGCAAAACGCCAAAAAACTTTGGAGGTTCTGAAGCAAGCGTTGCGTCGAGAGTGGGATCGCATAACGGTAGACGAACTACGGCCTATAGCACACATTTTTTTTAAACGTTTCAGCTTATGTATTCGTGCTAAAGGTGGCCACTTCGAAACTGGCTGAATATAATGTTACTCAAACAGTGTCTATTAAAATTTCACAATTTGTTTTAAGCTACTATCAATGATAAATTTTTTTCATTAAAAATGTTGTATACATTTATTTTTTGTCACCCTGTACTTACCTATACTTGCATGTATGCATTTAACTGCACATGCAAAATACGAATTAGGTATGCGCGTGCAATAATAATATCTACATTTACTAAGGCATTTAATTATTCAACTCGATTATATTTATTGTTCATTGTTCTATTTTAGGTTCTGCAACACTTTGGTGCACATTCGCAATCGTCACAGTGACGTGGTGCAAACCATGGCGCAGGGCGTCATCGAAATGAAGGAGCATCAGGGTGGTAGCGTCGATTGCGGCATGGAATCATCGATACAATACTTTCTGGATCGCCTGTACATGTCACGCATCAGCATACGCATGCTAATCAATCAGCACAGTGAGTGAACTGGCTTATGCGTTAATTAGTGATTTTTGTACATTTTAATAATTATTTATTATTTCTACGCAGCTATACTATTTGGTCAGTTCCCCAATGAACAGGGCCGTCACATCGGTTGCTTGGACCCGGCTTGTCAGATCTCGTCGGTGGTAAAAGACGCTTACGAAAATGCACGTTTTCTCTGCGATCAATACTACCTGATCAGTCCGGAGCTAGAAATTACCGAACATAATCCGCATGATAAAGAAAATAAACCCATACGCACCGTTTATGTGCCCTCGCATTTATATCATATGCTTTTTGAGTTGTTCAAGAACTCGATGCGTGCCGTTGTCGAGAATAATGATCAGGACAAATGTGAAAGGCTGCCATCTATCAAGGTGCTGATAGCGGAAGGCAAGGAGGACATATGTGTGAAGGTATGTAGTAGTAGTAGAAGGCGGATGATTGATAACTTTTTAGTAAATATGTGAAATATTTTTAAAATTGTTTACTATCTTAGATCTCCGACCAAGGTGGCGGCATTCCACGCTCTCAAACCGATCAGCTGTTCAAGTATATGTACAGTACAGCGCCACAGCCATCTAAATCTGATCTACACACAGTGCCGTTGGCCGGCTATGGCTATGGATTGCCTATTTCACGTTTGTATGCGCGCTACTTCCACGGTGATATAGTGTTGTTGTCGTGTGAGGGCTATGGCACCGATGCAATCATCTACATGAAGGTACATATTTAAAATTGAGAAAAATTGTTGTAAAAACTGATTTGGGGATTTGCGAAAGTGTACTGCGATTATCAAATTCATTTTAGTCAGAGCTACATTTTTCAATGCATTTAAAAGATTAGAGCAAGCAAACTAGAAATTGTTGTTGTAGCAGCTTACTAAACCCTGTCAGTGCGATGTAGTCACCCACCGTCTGCGTCTACCTCATCTAATGGTGGACCCAGAAAACTTGCTATTTCGAATGGTTGGATCCAAAGGGAGAGGTGTGTTAGCTGCGTAGGTTTCACAGGGCATGTGAAAGGTGGTTAGTGTCGTACGGTGGGCTTTCATATGCTGCACAAATATTGGGTATGTTGACGTCGACTCTGGATAAGTAGGAGTTTAACCTACTGCACTATGCAGAACGCAATTCGGCCAAAGTGTACCGTACTAGAATTCTTGCGAAATATATTAAAAAATATTTTTGGTGTGCTGTTTCGTAGCTTTTGAAGTTCTCTCTGATCTCTTGTGATTCTCTGATTTTGTATGACTTTTTGAACTGTAACTTCTTAGGCGTCGATGGACGAGCGAGAATGGAGAGTAAAATTTCAAGGCCTTGTAACGTTTTAGGCATTTTCGTTCCGCGAGAGAGAAAAAATATATAACGTAGAGGAAAAGGAGAGAGACAGCTATACCTCATATATATCTTAGATCCACTTTAGCCTATTTTCCTTAGTTTTTCCTTGTGGTTTCTAATATCTAGTGAGAAATAACACTGTCTACTTCTTGGCGCTTGTTTGTTGGTGCAAACTTGTAGGAAATATATTTTTGGTGCCTACTTTTTGGCACTTATTTCCGTTTCCTGGTACGTGCTTGTACGTACTATAAAGTGCTATCCATTCCGGCGTCGGATTTATTGGTATTGCCTTGCGGTATTGCCTACACCGGTCGACCCTTCGCCGTTTTTTGTAAATTTTGTCTATTTGTATTCTCTGCAAATGTTGTGAATTTATTTAGATATATATTCTTTCTCTCTCTCTCACTCATTCTTTCTCGGGTCTCTCCCTCTTTCTTTGTCTGCCTTGAAAGTTTCACTTCTGTTATGTGCACTACGCTACACGCACTCTTATTTTTTTATAATTTTCTCCATATAACGAATGCACAACTTTTTTGTATGTGGAGAAAATGCGCAACATCGTGACAGAAAAAAATTTTTTAGGAACTTCAAAACTGCATACTAAAACATCCTAGAAAAATCTAATTAAATTAAATAATATTAAAAAAAAATTTTAAGTAAAACAAAATTTAATTAAATATAATACAGGGTCGTCCATCTAGTATTGGCATTTAATTTAATTTTCTAAAGAAATGACTTATAAATATTTTTCAATGATTTTTCTATTGAATGGAGTAAATTTCATCATTAACTACAGAACACAATTTTATTCAAGTGACTTCCTATTGCCTATTATATCAATCTATTAACGGATAAAAACTCGCATGTAATAAAATAATATAAAAGACTCAAATGTTGTTATCCACCTCAGCAATTATTTAGTGCTTTTATAAGAACTGCTCAACTGAAAAAATTTAGATGGAAAAGCCTCGATTTTAATTTTGACAATTAATTAAAAAAATGCAAATAGAAAAGTCTTAATTGGCTGTTATGTGATTGCAGACATCAAATTTTTTTTTATTAAAAAACATTTTTGGTTTTCCACAAAATCCGTAAAATAGCTTATATTCGTTTTCAGACATTAAATAAAAAACAATGAAAAAAAAATTTTAATTTGAAATTTAATTGAAAAAAAATTAAATGAGAAATGGCTATAATGCGCCTTTTTTATATTTAACAAAAAAAATGTTGCTTTCTAAAAAAGCCTTAAAATGGCTTCTATTCGATTTCAGACATTAAATAAAAAACAAAACAAAAAAAAAACAAATTTTTAATTTTGAAAATTATTTGAAAAAATTTAAATGAGAATGACCTAATTGGCTTTTATGCGATTTTTTCTAACTAAATATAATATATTCAAAAAAATTTTTTGTTTTCCAGAAAAACCTTAAACTTGCTTCTATTCGATTTCAGACATTTAATTTTTCAATAAATATATTTTTAATTTGAAAATTAATTGAATACATTTATATGGAGAAGCTTTAATTAATTGGCTGTTATGTGATTTAAGGCAAATTTTTTATATAAAAAATTTTTTTTGGCTTTCTACAAAAGCCTTAAAATAGCTTCTATTCGTTTTCAGACATTAAATTAAGCTTTAGCTACGTCGTGGTGCATGGGTGTGCATATTTTATTTATTCAAGTCATGAATAATTTTATGGACTACTCTATGAACCTGCTGGATTGTTGAATGATTTCGTGTAAATCTAAATTAGTGTTGGAGGTAACAGATTCTTGCAAGTTTTTCGAAAATTTTTGATATTGTCGGTAGCAAGCTGATTGGTCGATATGATGTCGATCTAAACACTGTCCGGTCCAGTAGTTGTCGATTCCTAGTAAACTAGCCCTGTCTAGTGCACCGTACCTTCGATTTTTTGTTTTTATTGGTGGTAATTAATATTAAATGTTAAAGGTAATTAATGTGAAAAATAATGTGCGATGTTCCATCATAACAAGGCTGGATAAACTGTTACCTCTCCATCACAACAGGGCACGCAGTTTTATACTAAGGTGGTTGATGATTTTTTTGCCAAACCTTTTTTTGTACTAGAGGGTCTGGATTTCTTAAAATAGGGATGTCTATCAATCAGCAGCCAATAGATTTCGATTTTTGTGTCGTTCAACTCTTATTTTAACCGACGTTATTTATTGACACTTATATGGGCTTTCGGCATCCATGATGCCTGACTAAGGGCTTTTTTAACGCTTCAGGTTTCTGCACGTGAGCACCCCTTCAAACTATATGCGAAATTTGTTTGCTTTGTAACAATAAAAAACTATTGAAAAACTATCCATCTGATCTTGCTAGTTTCTTCACTGGCAAAAAATCGTAATCGTTCCATCCGCAAGGTTTTTGGGGTCACTTTAGTAAACTTTCTTGCAACTACTCGTGTTCAACCGCGATAGCAATTGGTTAATAAGACAAAAGGCAAAAGCAAATAAGGCAAATACCACTTACAAGGCGACCACTTATGGGGTTAGGGGTAGTCAGAGGCACGAAAAAATTATGATTTTCAATAATTTTGTTTTTGCTAGTCAATTGATTTATTTTACAAAAATAAAAACATAGCAATAATACATCATGTTTCGACTTGGCTTTAGAAAAATTAAAAAAAAAAAATAATAGTAATAATAATTATTGTAAAAGTTATCGCTGTTTGTGTGGAGATTCATCTAAAATCAATGGGACAACAGAAATTAGTTTTAGTAATAGATAATCGAAGCTTGGAAATATTTTTCAGATTTTAAGATTTTTGTTTAAAAAACTCGAAATTTTTGAAAAAAGGTCCTTCGATCAGGCACGAGTTTTTTATGTTTTTCAAAAGCCCTATAAATTTTATTGAAATCTATAAAGCGGTTTTTAAATTACAGAGATCAACAGTTCAAAAAACATAGTTTGGAGATAAACGCATTTAAAATTTTGCTCCGGAGCGCCCGAGCGACCTTTGTTAATTGTTGAACAACTCGAAAAGTTTTTGTCGGATTCACTTCAAATTTTTACACAATATTTTTAAGATACTTTATTACTATTATACTTTAAGGAAATTAAAAAAAAAAAATAAATCCAATTTTTTTTAAATTCTGACCTTATACTTCTTCTAGCTGTTGAGGACTAGTAGAACGCAGTGAACGAAACTATATGCAAATATCTAAAATACACAATTCTACGAATTTCTCCAAAAAAAAAAATTCAAAAAAATATTAAATTTCACCCAACTAACTAATTTCCATCTATTCTTCACTCCACAGGCGCTTTCAGATGAAGCCAACGAACTATTGCCGATATTCAACAAGACGAGCTCCAAATTTTATCGCGCCACAGTGCCCACCGGCGATTGGTCAAATCAGGTAAAACATCCGAAAAAGAAACCGAATGAATTGGATGTACTTGCTGCGTAATGAATGAATGTGTGATATGTGGAGCCCACAAACCACTCGCTCATCCCCCTCAATCATTGCGCTCCCTGTTTTTTTTTTTGTGTTTTAAATAACCTGTGGTGGTTTGTCAGCCGCCCAGAAAGAAATCCCAAAAATCCAGCTGAAACGCATTACTAAACGAAACTCTCTTATTGTGTTCGGAACAAATTTGAAGAAATTAATGAATAACGAATTTGTGTAATTTCTAGAATCATCGGAAGACATAATATACATACATACATAATACATATTTACGTTTTTTGTTATATTTAGTTATACACGAATAATCGTACACATCGCATAAAATATTTGGTTAAGCTAAAAAACCGCAAACATTTGTACGCACGTAGACACACAATTAGGAAATGATAAGCAAATTGTGTTAGTTTTATTTATGACTATCGCTTTTATTTTGAACAAATAAATATTTGCATTTGCATTTGCATGGATGGATGCGCACGTAAGGACTCTAGATACAAATAACGGGCGCCTATGAAATAAATTCTTGTTAATATTTGTTAGTAATAGGCACGTTTTTTGTTTTTGTAACCATCGCTTTTATAAACATGAAAAATTTCGATTTTATAGGCTGTTATAAAGAAAATTTATTAAATTAGGTTTACATTCCAAAATTTGTAAAATTAAAAAAAGAAAAAAAATTTAAAATAAATAGCAAACTTAGGCTGTTTAACAAAAAAACGTATGTAGTCAAAAAATTAGCTACCAACGAAACTTTGAAGCTTTTAAAATTGTGATTAGAAGCAATACACAACAGTGGCGGCCGTATTCTTTCTCGCTCGCTGCGCTTGGAATTGCCCCTTTAATGCAATGTCACATAAATATGCATGCTTGCAAGGTTCATGTACAAGTGTATATATGTACAGTTATGTGAAAAATAATAGGGACAGTGCCTACCCAAACTTACATTATATTTACAACCGAATAAAAAATCGAAAATTCTTTTTTGTTTAAACTATTTATTTTTTCTTAAACGGTAGAAAAAAGATTAATAACAAAATTTTTGCTATTCCTATAATATATTTGGCTTTTTTTAGTGATTTTACATGAATTTATATATATAGTTTAACGTTTGAAAAAAAAATAAGGACACTTCATGAAATCTTAAAGCAATAAAAAACTTAAGTAAAACTAAATAGATATTTTAACTGAATATTGTTGCATAAAGCCTTAGTGCCATATTAGTACTTTGTTGCGGATTCCTTGTTATCCCGAACAGCAGCACATCTTCTAGGCATTGAGTCGACCAAATTTTGACAAACATGTACCGGTATTGCGTTCCACGCATCCTGAATAAGATTCCAAAGCTGGTCGCAACTTGATGGACACTCTCCCCTGATTGCCCTCTTAACTTCGGTCCACAAATTTTCTATGGGGTTCAAATCAGGGGATTGTGCTGGCCATTCTAAAACATTGGTTTTGTTGTCCTGGAACCACTTCTTTGTGGACTTTGCCGTATGTTTTGGGTCATTATCCTGCTGGAAGACCCATTTGAGTGGCATATTTTCTTTGGCATACGGCAGCATTGTATTTTTTAAAATTTCAATATAATCAGCCGTTCTCATTATGTTCTGGATGCGATATAGAGAACCCACTCCATAATAAGAGAATGACCCCCATACCATGATGCTACCACCACCGTGATTGACGCTCTTTAAAGATATTTTGGATTGAATTCTTGATGGATAGGCCTTCTTACATGGTGGACACCTCTATCAGAAGAAAACAAATTTACTTTTGTTTCATCGGACCACAGAATGTTACACCATTTTTCTTTAGGCCAATTGATATGATTTTTAACAAATTGTAATCTTTGGTTTATGTTCTTTTTGGATAACAATGGCACTTTTCTCGCACTACGGGCTCTCAATTCCCTACCGATGAGTGTTTTTCGAATCGTTGATGTGTCAACGTCAATGTTTAAATAATTTTTTATTCGTTTAGATGTGATAAATGGATCTTTTTTACGCATCGAATAATACTTCCCTTTATAGTAGGTGTAATTTTTGGTTTTCTACCACGGGTTTCATCCTTGGGAATCCATTTAATAGCATTTTCGACCATCGTTTTTGAAATACCGAGCATTTGTGCAATTTTTCTGTACGAATTTCCGCTTTTACTTAAATTTTTAATATTATTTCTAGTAGCGTGGTCGCAGTGCGTATTTCTACCCATATTTGCCTAAAAAGTTACAAAATTGCAATTTATTTAGCAATTAATGTGAAGCTGTGAATTTGTTTTACGCACTTACTTAAAAAAAAACAAGTCTCTCTAATTTTTAGTACCAAAACGAAAAACTGTCCTTATTATTTTTCACAGCAGAAATCGCGCACTTCTTAAAGAAAATAATTTGTTATCTAAACGAAAGAAAAAGACACACAAATTGTAACGGGATTTCTCAATGTCGTTTACAAGCTTTGCTATACAACTCTCTTTTAGCACAAATTCTCTCATTTTACATGAATTCGTAAACACAAAAACTGTGAATACAACAATCCTTATTATTTTTCACATAACTGTATGTGCATACATACATAGTATGCCAAACGATCGAGTGTTTGAGCATTTAAGGGGGACGTGTTTTCCCCCCTCTACCGCGCAGCTGACTATTTTTTTTTATTCTACTAAACGTCAACAATACACAAAAAAAATTTCAGCCGGTATTAAATAAGTTGGTAGAAATGTTTTTTCGACACGTTTCGTACCCTCCCACAATCACACCCACCGCGGGTGCGCCAGCTGACGTTCACTTTCGTTATTCATGAAAGCTAAATCACAAATATAGTCAAGCACTTAACGGTATAAAAACGCAGTCCAAAAGCGACCCCTGGCTACCGGACTAAAATACATACATATGTAGTTATGAAAAAAGTACTTTTGTACTGTGTCAATCCTGTTTCAAGTAGCAGGTAGCAAAAAGTAGTAAGTCTTGAACTATTCTATATTAATAAGCAGCCACTGCAAAAAGCTAAGCTATAAGCATCAAAAATAAAAAAAAAATGTAAATTTACAATTTACGAAAAACGAAAATTATTAAAATTCACTAAGCCAAAATTGTTAACTTTTTAACTATTTGAACTGCAACTATTTAAGGATATACTATTTTTTTTTTAATGTTTATTTAAGTGAAATTTTACCTATATTTGTTGTTATCTACGCTTTTACTATTTATTAAGAAATAAACACAAGCATGCATACCTACAGGCATCTATCAAGAAATGTATTTCAGTTGAAAAAAAAAATTAAAAAAATATAAATAAAAATTTGTTAAAACCATTTCTAGTGCTTTTCTTTTGATTTTTATGTAAGTTTTATTTGTGTGCTGTCTCCTTTAGCTGCTTTGTTGTTATTTATAGTAATTAATGATCTTATTTTCAACACAATTTTCGCTCAAGCTACACAAAAAAAATTAGTTTGGGGCAAAAGAAATCCATCCAAAATTTGTATTATGGTCGCTCTTTAGCTTCTGAGCGCTGCTACTACGACTACTGAAATGCCGGTCAACTTCGTTTATTTCTGTGATTTTATTTTCGAGATTTTGTTTAATATAAAAATAGGAATCGACGAAACCAAAATTGCACGTAATTAGTTTTTACATTAATTTTTATATAAGGTAGTAGTCCGGTGTGACGACCGAAATATCGACGTTTTTTCATGAATATTTTTTAAAAAGAAAATAAAACGCGATCGTTTTAAAGTTTTTACATGTTTTTATTGGTGTTTTGAAGTATATAAAAAAAATTTTTTTTAAATTAATTTTATATTAATTTGTTTAAAATTTTTGATGTCAAAGTGGAGTCCTTAAAAAAAAGATGAGTTGGTTCGAGGAAACACACAACGTTCCAAAGTCATCTGAAATAAAAAATTCAAAGAGATTATTATTCTGTAGACTTTATTTAGGTTCCGATTCTAAAATATGTATACATAAAAATAAAAAAAACAAAAACAAATGGCGGACTTGTGAAAAAAGTTCTCAAAATCTAATTTTTTTTCTTTATAAATTGTTTAAATTAAATCGTTTATTATTAAAAATATAAATGTTTTAAAGGTCCGG
The DNA here is from genome assembly GCA_037575425.1 of Anastrepha fraterculus. Classification (NCBI taxonomy): domain Eukaryota; kingdom Metazoa; phylum Arthropoda; class Insecta; order Diptera; family Tephritidae; genus Anastrepha; species Anastrepha fraterculus. The sequence goes on from JAYXIM010047391.1 coordinate 19,221, forward strand.
GATCTAGATATCGCACCCTAAATACAAAAGGGTCACAACTCAAAATTTTCCACACTCGAGCTTGACTTGTTTACAGTAGCACAGAAAACAAACTATGTGACATATCACGCTGAAATTTGCCATGTAAGCTTATAACAGTTCTACCAAAAAACAAAAAATTTATTTTTGCCATATGTCATCCGCGGACCGTTTTATTGATAACGTCTCGTTCATATTTGAGCAGAAGGTACATTTTGAGTTGTGACCCTTTTGTATTTAGGGTGCGATATGTGTGTCTAGAATAACGGGTTACATTTTTAGCCAAAACAGTGATTCACCGAAATTTCGAAAACATGGTTTTGAGAAAAACGCGTTTAAAGTTTCGACAACAGCTGCTGCTGGCGTGTCACACGCTTTCATACACACTACGGCGCGATCACTCTTATTTTAGCTATAACTTTAAAAATAATTAAAAATTCTGTCTGAAATTTTTATAGTATATTTTTAAGATGTTTTTCTTCCGAAAAATGTAAAAAAAAAAAAATCGATTTTTGAACCCGTCACACCGGGCTACTACCATAAACACAGGTGGCGCAAAATTAATCAATTATGGAAAGATTTATAATATTTGCAAATATCGTCCTACGGCAATCATATTTGACATTTTTGAGCTAGACAGCTGCAGCATACAAACAGACAAGCAATGGAGCACGTAAGGGTCAAAATAAAGATTTCCGTCATTCAAAATAATTTTTTTTTTAGTAAAAAGTTGAATGGTTAATTTGCGCCACCCGATTAATTTTGCGCCACCCTTTAGTATCGCGGAAGCAGTGGTCCACCCAGGACTGTCATGCTAAGAAAGAATAAAGAAGAAATTCTTACAACATCGGCACCAGAAACACCCTTCACAATTTCAGCTCCCTGGCTTGCATTGTCGCCTTTATCGCCTTAAAAAAAAACTGTAAAATATGCAAAATTTTCTCTTTGCTGACTTCCATTGCTAACACCCTGTAACTCACAACTGAAGCGGTCAGGGATAGTCAGAGGCACAAAAAAATTATGATTTTCAATAATTTTTTTTCTCGCTAGTCAATTACTTTATTTTACAAAAATAAAAACATAGCATTAATACTTTATGGTTCGACTTGACTTTAGCAAAATTTCAAAAAAAAAAAAAAAATTACTAATTGTAAAAGTTATCGCTGTTTGTGTGGAGCCCGTTTCTCCAGAAGTCCCTTGCGGTGATCATCACAAGTCCTTGGAGATTCATCCAAAAAATGGGGCAAAAGAAATTAGTTTTATTAATAGATAATCGTGTGCCTGATCGAAGCTTTTTTTGTTTTTTTTTTCAAAATTAATATGGCGGCCTTAGGAAATATTTTTCAGATTTTCGAGAAAAAAAACGACAATTAATTGTTAAAAAAAATCGAAATTTAAAAAAAATCCTTCGATCAGCTACGAGTTTTTTAATGTTTTTCAAAAGCAGTATAAAATTTATTGAAATCTACCAAGTGGTTTTTAAGTTACAGTGATCACCCGTTCAAAAAACATAGTTTTGAGAAAAAACGCATTTAAGGGCACAGATACCTGTAAACGGCCATATTTTCCCTGATTTTTATTAAAATTATTTAAAATAAAGAAGTCAATATATTTTTTTCAAAATTGGCATACAGTTTATTTATATAGGGTGGGCCATGTAAAATTTGCTTTTTGAATCGGCTATAAAAAAAAAACTAATCAATATTTTTTCAAACTTTTTTTTTTATTTTGAAGATTGAACATTGTCATTTATGAATGAAAAATAATATCGTTCAAATGACTGCCACGACTGGCTTTACAGTAGGCCATTCGATCAACCAAATTTTTAAGCACATTTTCGATTGTTTGGGCTCCAATCTCATGAATGGCAACTTCGATTTCGGGTTTTAAAGCATCAATCGTCTCTGGATGGTTCACATAGCATTTGTCCTTAACGGCTCCCCACAAAAAATAGTCCAACGGGCTTAAATCACAGCTCCGAGGCGGCCAATTGATATCGGAATTTCGGCTGATTATTCGGTTTTCAAAAACGGTAGCCAAAAGTTCGAGTGTAACTTTGGCAGTGTGACAAGTTGCATCGTCCTGTTGAAACCAAATGTCGTCCATGTCATCCTCTTCAATTTTTGGAAACTAAAACTCGTTGAGCATGTCACGGTAACGCTCGCCATTTACTGTAACCGCGGAAGAGGAAGAAGACTCACCACTTTGGAAATAGGTTTTCAATATTTTCCAATTTTGTTCAAGCGTATAGCGTCACATTTCGTAAATGTCAAACCTTTAGGTAAATTATGAACACATTTGACATGTCATTTGTGTTACCATTCTCAAAAAAATAGGTGGTTCAAAAAGCAAACGCTATATGGCCCATCCTGCTTAAAAAAAAATGAATTTTGGGGCGAATTTTCCTACTATTTTTGCTTCGAAAAAATTATTTTTTCGAAAAATTTTCTTATTGTAAATTCACATAGAAAGTAATATCACAAAAAAGATGTGTGCAAAATTTCAGGGAGATCGGTCAATAACTTTTCGAATTATCGTGTACGCCAATTAGAAAAATATAGTTTTGAGAAAAAAAACGCGTCTAAAGTCGGCAACGTAACTATACCTCTCCCAGCGCTCGAAGGGTTGACGATCTATGATATAACAAATACTTAAATTTACGTTCTAAAATTTGTTTGACATACTCTTAAAGGATTATATAATATTAACATTTTATCTGGTATCTGCCCCTTAAAGTTTAGCTTCTTGCTCTCAAACGCTCCGTAGCGCCCGGTCGCCCTTTGTTAATTGTTGAATAACTCGTAAAGTATTTTTCGGATTCACTTCAAATTTTCACACAATATTTTAAAGATATTATATTGGCTGTACAACTAATTAATTTCGTATTTTTTTTGTTAAAAAAAAACATTTATTTAAGTATAAAAGTGAAAACATATTTTATTCAAAATATTCTCCATCGGAAGCGGCGACTTTTTCTCAACTTTCAGGCAATTTATGGATTCCATCAAAAAAAAACTTCTCATCTTTTGCGCCGAGAAAGCCATCAAGCCATTTTTACCATACCTTCATCATTGGTGAACTGCATTCCAGAAAGGTGATTCTGCATCGACCGAAACAAGTTGTAATCAGAAGGAGCTATGTCTGGGCTATAAGGCGTTTGAGGTAAAATTTCCCATCCGGCATTTGCCCAATAATTTTTGACCGGTACTGCAACATGTGGCCGAGCATTGTCATGATGGAAAATCAATTTCTCGTGTCTGGTCGCCCATTCTGGCTGGTTTTCGGCTATTGCTTGCTTCAAACGTATCAATTGTTGCCTGTATAGCTCTGCCGTGATCATCTGGCCCGATTTTAACGGCTCATAGTACAGCACACCCTTCGGATCCCACCAAATACATAGCATTACCTTCAAACCATAAATATTCGGCTTTGGTGTCGATTTGGCTGGTTGGCCTGGTTTCACATATGATCTTTTACGCTTTGGCTTATCGTAATGAATCCACTTTTCATCGCCAGTGACAATACGATGCAAAAACGATTTCTTTTTGTGGCGATGAAGCAGCATTTCAGACATGCAAAATCGTCTCTCAACGTCTCTCGGCTTCAATTTGTGTGGCATCCAATTTCCTTGCTTGTGAATATATCCGCCTGCTTTTAAACATTTAGAAATGGCTTGTTGAGTGACTTCCAATGTTTTTCCAAGTTGCTCTTGAGTTTGACATGAATCTTGATGGAGTAATGCCTCCAATTCTTCGTCTTCAAACTGTTTTGATGGACCTGATCGCTCTTTGTCTTCTGTGTCAAAATCACCACTTTTAAATCGTGCAAGCCACTGCTGACATACTCTAACCTCTGGAGCATATTCAGGATAAACTTCTCAGAGTAAACGATGTGCTTCTGTTGCACTTTTCTTTAAACTGAAGAACAAAAGCAAACCTCCCCGCAAATGCTGTTTTATTGGAACGTAATTTGACATTTTGACTGTAATAAAAAAAATTGTGTGTTTACTAATATTCACTGTGACATATCAAATTTACTTGATTTTTTGGCGTGCTTTAACATAGAATAGTTGTCACTGTCAAAATATTGACTACATAAATAGATATGAGGTTAGTAACGAATACGAAATTAATTAGTTATACACCCGATACTTTAAGAAAATAAAAAAAAAAATAAATACAATTTTTTTAAAATTCTGACTATCCCTAACGCCTGAATGGAATGAACAAAAAAAAAACAGCAAAAGAATTTTTTTAGCGTGAAATGACAAGGAGCATAAACTTTAAACTGCTTGATCGCTACTTTATGAGGCATCGATGACTACAGCCAACTACCGCAAAAATAATGGATTTCTTTTTCCCCAAACTAATATTTTTTGGTTACGCATTTTCCCATATTTGCTTGGTATTTTATTTTATATTTCGTAGTTGTTTAACTTTTGGTTGATTAACGTGCGTGTATCCTCAAATAGGTATGAATTAATTCCCTTAAGTTGATTCCTTAGTTTTCTCTCTCTCTCATCTCTATTGCCCCCTCGTCCAGTGTTCCCATCACTGCTTTCATCGTTTATCCTTTTTATTAATTCAATTAATTCAAGTTTGAAAAAATTTTGCTCTTACTATTCACATATTGTTTTTTTTTATATTATATATTTCAGAATTTTTCCAACCGTTGGCGTTATATTTATAGTCTCTTCACGTCCAAAAACAATTAGCGTATGTTTTTATCGAAAAAACCAAAAAAGAAAAAAAAATGCTTGACTCATTTGAATTGACTTTGTTTTTTGGTAAAAGGTAGTGCAAAACATCCACACACTCATCCCCTTTTAATGGCATGCTTTTTTAATTAAAGAAACGCTGACGAATTTTTTATTTGAATACTTGGTTAAAAGGTAATGAAAAACAAAAAATATATGAAAATATCGAAATTTTGAACATTGCACAAATTTATTGTACAAGTAAAAAGTCTAAGAAATCCATTCATTGGTGTATTTGGAATTATCAGTGTGTGAATGCTCCGCTAGCGGGCGGTTGGGGACCGTCTGTTGGCAATAGATGTGAGCAGTTAATATTAAAGGTGGGTAGTGAGATATTAAACTTGCGTTTTGTAGTTCCTAAGGGATGTGAGGGACACGCTTTTATTGTAGGGTAGGTTTTTTTGCCCTTGGTCTCTACGCGCTTACTGCATTTCGAGTAGAAGGAATGTTTGAAGTATTGAAGTTTTTTAAATTATCAATAATTTTTTTTGCCAAATCAATTTTGAAATGATGTTATCAAACTAGGATACTTGGAAATGTGTTTAATATTAAATGTTGGAATATCATATAGTGCGCAGAATGTTTCGTGTCTCTGTCGATCGCTGTGAACGCGTGGGCAGTTGTACAAAAGATGATGCATACTTTGCACAGTGAGTTCGTCACACGGGCACCAGTCTTCGTCAATGATTTTGAATCGCTTTAAGTATGCCTTATTGAAACCATGGCCAGTAAAGAGCTGTGCCAATTCGAATGATATTCCAAAGAATTGTCGGTATAGTTGAGTATCTTCAAGAATTAGGAAGAAAGTCTTTGTAATGGCGCCAGTGGTATCGTTTTCATATTCCTGTTGCCATGACTCGAATATCTTAAGACGTATTTGCCGTATAGCATAGCTTAAAGGAAATGCAGTGTATACTAGACCGACCCCTTGATTTGCAGCTTCTTTTGCCTGCTCATCTGCGCGCTCGTTTCCTGCAATACCGATGTGTGATTTGACCAGCAAAAGTCAATTCTGTGTCCCTGGCGAAAAAGATGTAGGCGCTGATGAGTTGGGGGATTAGGATTGCTCCGATTTTGGATAGTTTCCAAACAAGAGCGACTGTCGCTATATATGACTAGTTTTTCCGTTTTCAATACTTTCTAAGCCCACTTCAGTGCAGCTTCAGCCTGGAGGCCAGTGCATATATCTTGTAATTTAAATTTACGTGACGTCCAGTCGTCATCTTGTTCATGATCGACAAAAGTTGATGCACAGGCGCCTGTTTCAAAGTTGCTTCCATCGGTATAGATGTGGGTCGATATTGCATCGATAATATTGTCAGCTTCCTGTTGTGATGCTATACTTCCAACACGCATGGACTGACGCTCGGAAGGATGTAGTTGATTTTCTTAATGTTTCATCATATACTCCAGATAATTTCACACTTTCGCTCTACATAGTTTCTTTTATCTTCAGATGCAGAGGCGTGAATCCTGCAAGCGCCAGAGCCGAATTAGCCGAAACTGTGTGAAAACCTCTGGTTGCTTGTATGTATAGCGAAATTTCTTTAGAACGAGCGGAGAAGACGGCGAATATAATTAAACTGTGTGGCTTTGCCCCATATACTTGCAGCGTATGTTATAGTTGGCTAGGGTAGGTTAGGTTAGGTGAGGTTGACTTGGCTGGCTGAAAGCCATCACATAGACCTATTGGTCCTTAGTGGTACCAGATGGAGCTTGACCCTTACGTTTCCTTGTAGTAGACTTCTTGTAATAAGCCTGCGTCTTTTGCGAATCTAAGTAAGCTCTGAAGCTCTAACCCCTCATATTGTAGAGCTCCTAAACATTTCATTCGGGTTCTAACTAATGCAGGGCAAGAACATGGAAAGTGTTCTAGAGTTTCCCTCTCTTCTAGTTCATTGCAAAATCTGCACTATCATTGTTTTCAATTCCCCATCTTGGATGCGTGTGCCGCTAACAAATTGTGGCCTGTCAGTATACCTACGATGGTTCTGCCGTCCTTTCTAGTCAGGGCTATTACGAATCTGGCGTATTTATCTGCATCAATCTCATCTACAATTTCGTTTCCTGTAATGCCCTTATGTCCGGGTACCTAATAGATGGGTAACCAACCGTCTGTCTGCGGCTAGTCTCTCTATGGGTTCCCCGCTCCTAGATGAAATTTCAGATGAGTTTGTTGCCTTTATTCCCGCTTGACTGTCAACATATATATTTATGTTGCTCGCTTAATTGGCCGCCTAATGGACAGCTCTGCGCAATAAATTCCTGCACCTACTCCGTCCATCATTTTCGAGCCGTCAGTAAATATATTAAGCGTATTAGGGCTAGGTTTCATACCTCTTTTCCACCCTCTTTTTCTATTGTTGTTCGGAATCTCTTCACCCAATTGTATTTCGGAGTCATATAGTCCGTATTGGTCCGATAACTTTACCTATTGAGCTGTGTCCGAATATTTTACAGGTAAATTCATCCGATGCGTTAAGTCTTGCGGCAGATCTAGCTGCTAGACCTTCTGCCGCAATGTCAATCGGTGGTAGGTTGAGTATTATTTTTGTAGGGTAATTTGATGTTTATTTATTTGGAGAGAAGAAATACATTTAGTTGAAATTGAATGAAAGGCAGCGGGCGCTTGCTGTTGTACAGCAGCAAGTCTACTGCCTTGGGAGAATCTTAAAACAAGTTAGGAACACATTTTTTTCTGTATTCAATGTTTTGGCTGCTAAATAACTATTTGGCAAAAAACAAAGGAATCGGAGTTTCATACTTAGGTAGGTAAGTAGATAGAAATAGCGATTTACCTGCCTCGTCAAACCATTTGGTTTTAAGTGCAAACCCATTGACCTGGCTGAGAAAGATTCTGCGCAAGATTTTTGGTCCTTTGCACGTTGGCAACGGCGAATATTGCAGGCAATGAAATAATGAGCTGTATGAGCTTTACGACGCCATAGACATAGCGCAGCGTACAAAGATACAGCGGCACCCCTGACTAGGTCCTATCATCCGAATGGATACAAACGCCCCAGCTCTGAAAGTATTCGATGCGCTACCAGCTGATGGTAGCAGAGGAGGGGGGAAGACCTCCTATGCGTTGGAAAGATCAGGTGGAGAAGGACTTGGCTTCATTTGGTACTTCCAACAGGCGCCGGTTAGCACGAGAAAGAAAGAAGACAGGAGCGCTTTGTTAAACTCGGCCAAAATCGCGTAAGCGGTTTACGCGCCAATTAAGAAGGAAAATAAGCTTAACAGTTGTGGATTTTCTTATAAATTTCGTGCTTTGCTTCGGCGGAAAACGCTTCATACAAATGACGCTAGTCGTGGCTTTAATTGCTTCTAGCCTCTGGCAGAAATCGATTAACTTCTGCGACAATTCCACATTCGCTAACTATGGAACAAAAACACACATTTAGAACATTTTCGAAAAGATAAAGTGGATTTTGTGCATCGATTCATCACTATGGATGAGGTTTGGGTCTATTACCACGATTCTAAGTCAAAGCAAGTGCCTAAAGAGTGGGGTGAACCTGGTTCTTCGGCTCCGAAACGTGTTCCTGCCCAGAAATCGGCCAAGAAGGTATTGGCATCCGTTTTTTGTGATGCGAAAGGAATTTAGCTTGTAGATTACTTGCAAACTGGTAAAACAATAAATTCTGAATATTATTGTAACCTTTCGAACCAGCTGAAGGGGAAAAATTCGTGAAAAATACACAGTTTGCAAAAAAAAAAATCAAAAAAAAAATGTCATCGCGTCACAAGCGCATTTTGACAGTGACTTAAATCAATGAATTAAAGTTCGAATCGTTGTAGAAATCACCGTATTCACCAGATTTGACCCCTACCGACTTTTATCTGTTTTCAGACTTAAAAACTTCATGCATGGAAAGCATTTTTCATCAAATGATGAGGTCACAACAGCTGTGGTAGCGTATTTTTCAGTGTTTCCATATTCTCACCTTAGGAATCGAATTCAATAATTGGAATCTCGTTCGAATAAGTGTATTGAGATTCAGAGAGACTATACTGAATTCCAAAATGTTTTTCAAACCATAAAATTGTATTTTTCTTATCAAACCGAAAAAGTTATTGAACAACCCAGTATAAAAAAAACCAAAACAGGTTTTTGACATTTATCCAGATGCAAATAATGCGCATAGAGTTATCGCACTGAAATCTTTGGACTCAACTGTTTTAATTTCTAATTTGTTATTGCCATCTCCCATTTCCTTCAGCGCAATCTTATAACTAGGCCATCTATTCGAAAAGTCATTTGCAAAACAAAAAGTGGTTTTTGAATTTAAATTGTGGCTCTAAATACAATATAAATATCGTTTAGTAACATATTTTGCATTTGCTTCGGGCAGTGGTTGATAGATGATAGATGCATTTAATTTTGGTGCTTTCCATTTCAATTCATCCGGGCTATTCTGGTCAGCTTCTTCGATTTCGATGTAACTCAAATATGTTGCGCTCTGGTCAAAATAATGAGAGACGTATTTTTTTGTTCGCCCGAAAACATTTTTTTTCAAGATTTATCGGCAATCTTGCTTTACGGCTCAAAATCGATTTTTTTTAATTATAGGTATAAGAAACTTTTTTTTTTAAATGCTCATAACTTAGTCAAAAATGAACGGATTTTAATGATTCTGGGTTCAAAATGATCGTTGTTACTTGCACGAGCGATTTCATGGACATCTTTGGTTAAACTCAATTTTTCATCTCTCCTAAAAACTTCAAAATGAAAAAAATTGCGCATAGGCTCCAAATGGCGATAGTCCGATATTTTTCATATTTTGATTTCCAATCTATAGAACTAAATATCATTCGAAAAGGTTTTATTTATAACATTTAAATCGTTTCCTTCATGCAGATATTTTCAATAGTTTCAAGTAGAAGAAATAGCCATTACACCCTTTATTGGGTGTTGGGCAGAGGAGGAGGAGCCTGCTATTGGGGTTGAGCATCTTGACACTTTTCCGCAAATGGAGGGACCTACAATTTTATGTCTCCTTGGAACGGCAAAGGGTTTTCTTTGAGAAGCTTTTTTCATGGCAGAAATACACTGGGAGGCTTGCCACTGCCTGCCAATTGGTGTCTCGTGCTCAGGATTTCGAACCCATGCACTTCCGAATGGTAGTCTTGCAACAACCTGCGGCTACGGCAGTCGCATCACAATATTATTATTATTTTAAAATGCCTAAATTCTTTTGTGTTTTAATTCTGCAAAAACGTGGCAGGTCCCAAATGCAGCGCACAACCAGCTATGCTGGGATGCTTCCTTCTGCCTTCTCACGTTGGCTCTCTGCCGAACGGATGTTCGGAAGCTACCCAGAGGATACTTGGGCTAATCCCGAAAGTTGTGAGCTGCTTGCACCATATGTAGAAAAATCGTCCACAATAAATTATATGCACACACATACCCTCTAATCAAAAAGTACCGGGAAGGTGATGTTGACTGTTTTCTTCGATTGCCCACCGTAGTGCACCATGAGTACCTTCCATCGGGCCAGACAGTCAATAAAGAATATTATTTATCCGTTTTGAAGCGTTTGAGAGATGCTGTACGTCGCAAACGGCCGGAAATGTGGGCAAACAGTTCTTGGATTTCGCATGATGATAATGCGCCATCGCATCGAGCCCAAATTGTGCTGTATTATTTGACCAAACACCAAGTAAATACCATCGCGCAAGCACCGTTTTCACCTGATATGGCCCCGTGCGACTTCTTTTTGTTTCCCAAGTTGAAGTTACCACTTCGTGGAAGGAGATTTCAGTCGATAGAGGAGATCAAAGAGAATGCGACGAAGGAGCTGAAGGCCATCCCTTTGTCGGCCTACCAGGTGTGCATGGAGGACTGGGTTAAACGTTGGCGCATGTGTGTTGCTTCAGACGGGTTATTTTTTGAAGAAGATAAAATAAATTTGCCTGAAATTTAACTCTTTTTTGTTTTATTTAAACATTCCCCGTACTTTCTGATCATAGGGTATACTTTCTTGCCACGTCGTCTTCCGCAAAAAACGCAAACAAAATGCATTTGAAGGCTTTATTATTAATTTGAGCGTTCACAATTTAACACGCGGCACTTCGTTTGCATTAGTTTGATTAGTTTAAATCTCACAAATCACAATATTACCAAGCTATGCACTGAATTTTCTCAAAGATGGAATTTCTCCTACTTTTGTTTGTTTTGTATTGCGAAGGGAGCTGACGTCAGACATGTCAAAATCGCGAAAAATAAAGTCACTGTTTTTAATGGCGCCCCCTAAGATACTCAATTCGCCTTGATACATACCGAAATGTCTGTCAAACTCATACCTGTCAAAAAAATAGGACGAAAAATAGTATTTTTACTTGTATTTCTGTGCAATGCTTTCAGCTTCTGGATGACTTGAAACGTATCCATTTTGTGCTCACCAAACCCAAGAGCTCGCCTAACCCCATATCCACTAGGGGATCGTTTTTCACCACTCCACCTAGTCGCGCTTAGATACTACCAAGCATCGTGCAAGGTTTAGCCAGAGGTGGACGGTTGAAACCGATGATTGTCTCAGAATATATAGTCAGGTTGAGTGGATCGAAAATCTTTTTAAATAAAATAGTTTCACCTTCATTTCCCATAGCTTGTCGAAAATGCGTATGGTTCCTCACACTTGTACCAATGCTTTTCGCTTTACCAAATTTCTCATTCAATTATTTTACATTCTTATATAAATCCTCTTAACTTACAGAGCTCCGACATGAATGCACGACAGATGAACGCATCGGCACCAAAGCGCTACAATGGTGTATTATAGGCCGATCCAAGGCGGCACGCTGTAGAACAGCAGCCAGAACAGACTGCAGCGGAAGCAGAACCAGCAAACATTTTAATATCACAAACTCAGGAGCCATTGGGTAATAATATCGATTGCGTAGAGAAATGAGGAGGAGAGAAAAATATTCGGCTTTGCGTACAAAAAGGGGTTATTCGAAAGAAAAAATATGACGCGTGATACGAAAGGATTCCACAATTTATGAACTTATAAACCATAAGTAGACAGATGTCAAGAGAGATCAGTATATCAATAAAGAAAATAAGATCAATGGTTTTGTATAAGAAAACAATAAAAATTTTGCAACAAGTAGTAATAGAAATATTACAAAAGAAAAAATCGAAACTTATATACTCGAACATACATAACCACATAAATTTTTGCAACAAGTAGTAACAGACAAATAAAAGCCGGGAAAAAACTATAGTACCTCAATATTTTCACCTCAATACAATAGGATCAAGGACTAAGGATGATAGATATCCAGGTTTGCTATTGAGATATGGTGAAAAAGAAAATTGTGAGGGGAACTTTGGCTGCCACGTCACTTAAGAGATTCGGCAGCCGAGTTCTGCACGATCATTTCACATGTATTCACACACTCCACACACTCGTCCAATCAGTCGTTCAGACGGCAATGAAGTGCCATTGGTTGATTTTTTTCGCGTCGCACTAACACAAGCTAAATTTTGTTAAACACAACCCAAGTGATGTCAGCCTACAAATTGCTTCACTCAAGTTCGCTCAGAGCCGAATAACGGTCTGCTAAAAAGCACACCTCTAAAAATCTTTTCTCGATGACGGGGACAATACTAAAATTTATAGATCCAGTTGTACTCAGAGAAATACTTGTCCTCTGAATCCATGAAGATGGCACAATAGATGTTCCAGGCCGTAGCGCTAAATCTGCTCATAATAATAGAAATAGAAATTTTATTATTATTTTTTTTATTTTTTATACAAGTTTAGCTCATTGTCTAACAAAAACTGTGTAAATACCAGTTTCTAGCTCTAAAAGGTGAAGTCCAAAATAAACTAGACTGGCGTGATAAAAATGTTTTTGATGGCATTGGAAGTTGCATTCCTAGCTGACTTGCGGTGAAGACTTTGTGACATTCGGTTCAGTGGAAGCAAAGTTATTGCGTCTAAAGTGTCAGTATATTTGTGTCATCGGTACAAAAATGAGTTTCGAACAAAGACCTAATATCAAATTTTGCTTTAAAACCGGTGAAACCTTGGCCGAAACATTTGAATTGATGAAGAAAGTTGATGGCGATGATTGTCTATCTCGAGCCAGAGTTCCTGAGTGCTTTACACGTTTCAAAGATGGTTGTGAGAACATAAATGAGAATGAACATACGGGCCGCCCAAAATCAGTAATCACCGAAAACTCCATCGAAATTGTTCGTAAATTTATCAAAAATGAACCGAAATTATCATTGAAATCCATGGAATTGGAGTTGAATATCTCCAAAACATCGATTTATCGCATTTTAACTGATCATTTGGGCTTACGAAAGGTCTGTACAGGTTTCATTTCACACAACTGAGGACCAAAAATTGTTCAGAATTCAACATTCGAAGGACCTCATTAAAGAGGCGAGAAAGCTTCCGATGAGAACTTCCTTTACAACATTGTAACTGGTGATGAAACTAAGTGTTTCCAACATGAACCTGAAACTAAGGGTCTGGAAGGCTCCAGGCGAGCCACCACCCAGAAAATCGCGTTTATATATATATAATATAATTGGCGCGTACATCCTTTTTGGGTGTTTGACCGAGCTCCTCCTCCTATTTGTGGTGTTCGTCTTGATGTTGTTCCACAAATGGAGGGACCTACAGTTCCAAGCCGACTTCGAACGGTAGATATTTTTTTATGAGGAGCTTTTTCATGGCAGAACTACACTCGGAGGTTTGCCATTGCCTGACGAGGGGCGACCGCTATTAGAAAAAACGTTTTTCTTAATTTTTGATCTTTCACCGAGATTCGAATCGACGAATGGCAGTCACGCACCAACCCATTCGGCCACGGCGGTCGCCAAAATAGCGTTTGGAGAAGTCAAAAATCAAGTCGATGCTCATTTGTTTTTACGATTCCAAGGGAATTGCCCACAAGGAGTTCGTGCCGATGCAATTTTCTATCTTGGCGTTTCCAAGCGTTTGTTGCATCGCATTCGTACAATTCGCCTTGAATACCAGGAAAGAGGAAGCTGGATGCTTGTTGCATGACAATGCACCATCTCATCGATCCACTCTTGTGACTGATTTTTTGACTAGAAATCGCATTTTAACCATCAATCACTCAACGTATTCGCCTGATATACCTCCCTGTGACTCCTACCTATTGGGAAAATTTTATTTGGACATGAAAGGAGAAAGTTTTGCGTCCGTAGAGGTAATTCAAAAGGCTTGTACCGACATCCTGAAGGACATTCCGGTCAATGACCTGAAACACTCTTCCGAAAAGCTTTTAGATCGTGCAAAACAGTGTATCGAGGCCAGAAGGGATTATTTTGAATAAATAAACTCGAAACTCCTGTCGTTTCTATTTTAGCTCAGTCTTGTTTATTTTGGACTTCACTTTGTAGAGCTCATTTAAATCACCTTCTTCTGCGGCCGGTGTGGCCTTCAAGTGGTTCAAAATTCTAGTTGATTTTTGATAAATTTTTCCCCTTACGGTGTTGGGCATTTTCTCCATACAACGAATGCGCGACATTTGTATTCTTATTCTGTTTAAAATGTTTGAAGCGTTCATGAAAATTTGTTGAACTTGTATAATGAATTTTGTACAAAGCTTGAAATTTTTGTTTATTTAATATTTGCTGTAGAATGAATTACATTTTTACAAAAAATATATGAAAATTAAAAAGACAGAAAGAAAGGAAAGTGAGACTAAACTAATCAAAATATTGAGGGGCTATAGTTTTTTCGCGGGCTGTACTGATTCATACATTCATACATATAATAGGAGATATATTTTATCCAAAAAAAAGGAAATTCTGTGGAGATAAATTTATTAAAATAAAAAAATAAATTAAGAAATTGAGTGAGCAAGCATTAACAAGATTAATGATTAAAATGAGCAACAAAGAAGAAATGAAAAAATGATTAAAATGAGCAACAAAGAAGAAATGAAAATAAAGTTTAAAGCAAACGCAAAGTAACGACGAAAAATTTCATAAACTTTCAAAGCAATCGTGGGGAACTTTGATTTTACTTTGTATGTCTGTAATGTATTTTTAACACATCGTAGACTTCAATTGCATACATAAGTACATACATACATACTTATATGAGCAACAAATATTAGTATTATTAAGTAAGCAGAAACATTTTTAAAATACCCTAAATGTTGTTAGCATAAAAACATTCCCCACAATTACCTACTAAGCGCTTTTATCACACAGTCACATGTATGCACATTTCTTTGTTGTATGTAGAGGTGTAGTTGTAAGAGAAAATGAGAAAATACTGCAAATGTTAAAGTTAACACTGCTTCTTAAGTACATACGAGTACATACATACATACACACTTACTTAAATGTGACACATTTCTAGATTAATTGAAGCTCTGTTAGTTTTCTTCATTAACTGAAGCTCTGTTAGTTTTAGGTAAAATTCCTTTTTTATTTACGTAGGTTAATGTTTCTCACGAGAGTAGGAAATTAAGGATAGTAAATAATCGACACAATAAAAATATTTAAATTTATTGATATTCGAGTAGGCACATTCTTAATTTATGCTCTCCTTTGCTTGATAGCGTTGTGAACTGAGAAGGTAAATTGGACGGAGAACCGGTCAACGGAAGGACTAGCGTGGGTGGGTTGTAGAGATAAGGGATTGTTGGGTGAAACAGCATAATTTCGCAGCTTTCTAACGGGATTTAGATAGATGTTAGTGCAGCTCCATATATTTTTTGTTGTGCAATAGGTCTGTCACAATGGGTTCTTTGCGTCCGTTACGGCAACGCATTTGACTGACGTGGCGTGTAAAACTTACCGTGGTGACACAATGAAAGCGTTGCCGCATATAAACAAAAAAGCAACAGGTTTTTGTTGGCTTTGAAATATAAAGGGTGGTTAAGTTTCAAGGGCCGTTGTTGATTTTGAATAAAATACAATTTTTTTAAGAAATTATTATCATTTCTCTTTATTATGATAATATTGGTATGACTCAATTACGTATGGAACAAAATATCGGCCGCATGGCCGCCGCGGCCTCGGCGGCACACCTCCATCCGATGGTCCAAATTTTCGATGACGCTGAGGCATAATTGAGGTTCTCGGCCGTTAATGTGCCGAATTATCTCATCCTTTAGCTCTTGAAATGTTGCTGAACCAGAACCAAAGCATTTTTTTCACAATTTTTAATGACAAACCAAAGTAGACAAACGTGGCCCGAATGCAATATGAGTCGCACTATGAGTCTACTTAAATTAAGTGGGCGGGATTTAAGAATCGTAGTATTTGGCCTATCTGGGCATTGTCTAACAGGAAGACATGCCAGTAGATTAGGATCAACATCCAATGATTATTGCAGAAGCTGTGAGAATTATATGTAGGAGACGAAGAGGCAGTCGAACACCTTCTAGTATGTGGGTACATGGTTTGTTTCAAGGGGCCTCTAACTGGGCCAGAAGGGCAGCCACTTCACCTAATCTAACCTAATTGATGACGAATAATTCTGGTCATATCCCTAAAAAATACCACTTTAAAGATTATTTGGCCTTCAGCAATGTATGTAAATCTACTTTCCTCGTTAACCCTGTGTTGCGCCTCTTAAATAAAGCATTTTAAATCTAGTCTAAATTAATCACAAATAGTATTTAGAGTAGAGATTTGAAAGCCAAGTGTTTGTAATTTTTTACGTCTGGGCTCACGTGATACCGCTTGATCGACGACTGCTCTGGGTTATTGACAAGTTTCGACATTTTAATTATTTCATATTTATATTTTTAATTTTATTTATATTTTCTGTTAATTATAATAATTTTTTTTTCGACATTTTATTTATTTCATATTTTATTTTTATTTTAGTTAGATTTTCTGTTAATTCTAATAACTTTTTTTATAAAAATATAGTTCATTGCACTGCAAAATAAATTTTCATAAATTTTGTTCCAAACTTTGCGCAATTAAAAAAAAATTCAACAAATTTCCATCAAAATTTCACCCCATTTAAACATAATTTTTAGAAAAACCTCAAGTATACAATTTTATAGTCCATTGGTTTTTGGTTTAAGGGCTTATACACAGTTAGAAGGCCGAAAACAAGCGAATTTCCCATAATCTTTTCTGAGACAACTTTTAAATTTAGGTATTGATCTAAAAATTTGTGCACATATTATGTTATTTTTTAACTGTATTTTAAGACTTAATATTAGTAAAAATATTTATTTGGAAAGGAGCTCTCCGGGATCTCCTCTCAAAAAAGACGTTTCCACTATTTCTCTGAACTGGATTCTCTGAAAGGGCCATTTCTTCAACTAATCTCTAACTTTGCAGACCACTTTGGTGAGACTGTAAACGCATTTTCTTTCGTCCTCTCAACGAATAACGTTCTGCTAGGTAGTACACCTCTAAAAATTTTTTCACCATGATATTATATATATTTAATGAACAATTTCTGAGGTGAATTTCGCAGACAGGTTTTGTTGCTCTCCAAAGTGAGGAACGGGTCAGGCCTGAAACTTCTCTATACATCAATGTTCTTTAGCTGCAGTATAAAAACGGACAATTGTTGGAGCGCGGAAATATAAAAACAAATATTTCCATCACTCAAAATTATTTCTCTTTCATTCAGTAAAAAAAAAAAAAAAAAAAATTTGATGCTTCATTTTGCGCCACCTTGTGTTTAGGCACCAGCTTGAATGTATACATTTTTTATAAATTAGAGAACCAAATTTTATTACAAAAAAAATTTGCGTAAAAACAGTCGTAATATTTAAAACTTCCCTTATGGAAACCCTACCGATCGATGAATTGTGAATTTGTTCTGAGTTTTCATAAAATATAAGCAAAAAATGATCAAAGCCATTAATGTAAATAGGTTTTTATGTGCCTTTGCTTTTATGTATTGTTTATGCTAATTTATTATATTAAATAAGAATTTGCGATTTGATTGTAAACAAATTACTTAAATTTCTTATGTTTGCACAATTGAAATGAAATGTAAGAAAACGAGTATAGCAAAAAACAAAAAAATAAAACAAAAAAAAAATGCATTTCCAAACTGAAAATGAAATAAAATATGAATAAAGAATATTTTACAAATTTTTTTCTTTATTTATTCTTCGCTAGCAAATAACGTACAATATACAAAATTACAATAATAATAATAATCACCAACTTCTGCATCATTATCAACATCTTAATCGATCATCTTCGGAAACATACAGGCATCCTCGATTTCATACGCTTTTAACATAACAATGCGAATTACATAATTATTTGTTTACTGTAGGTGTGTGTATGTGTGTGTGTTTTGCTCTCTTTTCTAACATTATTCATTTAGACAAATCATCAAATTTGCAGCAGTATTGTTTTTTGTTGTTTTTTTTTCTTTAATTATATTACATAACGTAAAAATATTTGTAATAATAGCGATCATTACCATAATAATAATAACTTTAACTTGTTTTTTTTTTAACATAAATTATATGCATGTATTTAGGTATGCGTGTATGTATAAGTGAGTGTAAGGGGGAAGAGAAAGTAGTAGATACATACATACATATACACTTTTATAAGGAGGAAGGAGTGTGCTTTACTATCACTTTACTCAAACAACATAATTATATGTAACTTTTAACTCCACATCGACAACATCTACATCATCATCATCATCATCATTGTAATCATCACCATCATCATCATCGATGCCCTTATTATAATTAACGACTTTAATTGCGGCTACAAAAAATCAATAATCAGTATTTCATAATTATCATAATAATATAGTAATAATAATTCAAAAGATTACACATACACATATATAGTATTTATGTTCATGTTAAAAAAACGTAATAAATAAAATAATACATATCATATAATTTTCATAGATTTATATTTAGTTACATACATATATGCATAATTGGGTTATAATTAGCTGAACTGCAGCGGATGAGGGGCAAATACCATACATTTTGTTATTGCAACTGTTAAACTTACTACAACATACTCTCGCATGTACGTCATGCGATTACAGAAACAATATTAACATAAAGAGAGTGTAAGGAGTACAGCATTTAAACGGAAGTACGAACTGAGTGTAACATTTTCTTCTTCTCCCAATGGAATGTGGCTATACATATTTATATGCTCTATGTGTGTGTGTGTGTGTTGTTACAAAGGGGATTTTACATATGCATTTGGAAATGCCATGCATGTATGTATGTATATCTACACATACATATATAGGTAAGTAAACGTATACAAATATTCGATGCAAACATATTACAGTTTTATGAAACGTTGTTTGTTTTTTGTTTTCAATTTTTCTTTTGATAGCTTTCACATTCATTGAAAATTCGTGCCCACGTAAGCGTTGTAGAGATTCACAGCTGAAGATGTTCTTGTAATAGTAGTAGTTGGTATGAAGTTGAAAGCGTTCAGGCCAATATTAAGAGGAGTCAGCACTGCAGCGGGAAGTCACCGGTGTGCCGTCCTACTTTCGCAGTGGATCCAAACTTTCTAACGTAAAGTCGTCTACGGTCAGCATCTTACTCTGTGAAAATTTGAAAAGTAATTTGTTAAAGAAAGTTTTCGCTACTAATTTTTTCTGGTTTAAGGTAATAAACAATATGAACCAGTTTTATATGTCCAACAACACAGTTATTTAATGATAAATTTTGAGAATTTATTTGTTTCTTGTACGATTTTAATAAGTTTCTTTAAATTAAATTAAATGAACTAAAATGAAATGAAAGGAAACACATTTTTTTCTTTTTTTTAAATTGTTTCCTTTTTTTTCAAAGGAAATACATTTCTTTTTTAATTTATTTTTTTTTATATAATAAAAAACTAGAACAGAAGAAAAAAAGTTAAATGAAATAAAATACAATAAATAAAAAAATAAGTGGAATTAAAATAAATTGAAATCAACTAAGTTAAAATAGAACAGAATAAAAAAAATAAAACACTATAAAATAAAATTGAATAAAATAAAATGAAAAACAAAATAATTTGTTGGTGGCATTGTAAATTTAGTATTGTAAAAAGAAAAAAATATATCATTAAATCCATGCGACTTTTAACTAAAACTAATTTAATTTCTAAATATTAAAAATAAATGTAGAAAAATTGTGGCTAAAAAGTTTAAAATTTCAATGAAAATTTGCTGATATTTTCATAATTTTTATATAAAAAATAAATACAATAAAAAAATAAAATAAAATAAAAAATAAATACAATAAAAAATAAATGAAATATTTTTTTTTGTTCGTGGTGTTGTCCATTTTTGCCAGATAAAAAAAATTTTGGCCCATTCCTTATATGGAAGAAAATGCAAAATAATAATAAAAAAATATCAAAAAACCGGCTGTTTTTAATTAAAACTAACCTACAAAAAATTAGAAAAAATCTGACTTAAAAGTATGAAATTTTGATGAAAATTGCATGATGTTTTTTTAATTTTTATAAAGAAAAACATTTTTATAAAAAAAAATATTAATTTTTACTAAAAAAAATTGTCAATAAATCCACACGAGTTGAACTTAAACTAACTTAGAAAACCGGAATTTTTCTCAAAAAACGAAATTTAGAAAATTTTAATTTTTTGAGAAAGTTTCAATTGTTATTTAATTTTTATAAACAAATACCTTTTTATAAGAAAAAAAAAATGGTTTTATTAAAACTAACTTAGAAAGCTGCATACCCAGAATTTTTCTAAAAAATTTTTTTTGAAAAATCTGACCCAAATTTTGAAATTTTG
This sequence comes from Anastrepha fraterculus, assembly GCA_037575425.1. Taxonomy (NCBI): domain Eukaryota; kingdom Metazoa; phylum Arthropoda; class Insecta; order Diptera; family Tephritidae; genus Anastrepha; species Anastrepha fraterculus. The sequence continues at coordinate 39,732 of JAYXIM010047391.1, forward strand.
ATGAACATTTCATGATGTTTATTTAATTATTATAAAGAAATATATTTTTAATAAAAAAATAAATTAATTTTTATTAAAAAAAATAAATAAATAATAATAAATCCCTGCGATTTTTAACTAAATCCAGAAAATTTTACATATTTTTTGTAGAAAAAAATTAGAAAAATTCTGACTTAAAAGCTTGAAATTTTCATGATTTTTTTAATTTTTACTAAGAAGTGCATTTTTATAAAAAAAATATGAATTTTTATCAAAACTAAGTTGGAAAACTGCATACCCAGAATTTTTCTAAAGTTGTTTTTAAAAAAAATTTTTTCTACAAAAAATTGTAAAAAATTTCTGACTGAAAATTTTGAAAATTTGATTGCTATGATGTTATTTATTTAATTATTATAAAGAAATATATTTTTATAAAAAAATTAGTAAATTTTTATTAAAAATAATACGTAAATCCATGCGATTTTTAACTTAAACTAACTTAGAGAACTGCATACCCAGAATTTTTCTCATAACAAAAAAATTAGAAAAATTCTGACTGAAACTTTGATGCAAATTTTCTGATGTTTCTTTTTAATTTGTATATAGAAATACACTTTTATAAAAAAAGTAATTAATTTTTACTAAATAAGAAATATCAATAAATCCACACGAATTAAAAAAATTTTAAGTTTTTTTTCCAATTTTTATTAAAACTAACTTGGAAACTGCGTGCCCAGAATTTTTCTCAAAAAAAAAAAAAAATTAGAAAAATTCTGACTTAAAAGTTTGAAATTTTGATGATGTTTTTTTTTTAATTTTTATAAAGAAATACATTGTTATAAAAAATAATTAATTTTTATTAAAACTAAACTAACTTAGAAAATTGCATACCCAGAATTTTTCTAAATTTGTTTTTTTTTTAATTTTCTTCTACAAAAAATTGTAAAAATTTTCTGACTTAAAATTTTGATGAAAATTCAATGATGTTTTTTTAATTTTTATGAAGAAATAAACTTTCAAAAAAAAAATTATTGATTTTTACTAAAAATGAATTATCAATAAATCCACGCGAAATTAAAAAATATGTATTTTTTAGAAAATTTGAGTTTTTTTTTTAAATTTTTATTAAGGAAAACATTTTTATAAAAAAAAAAATAATTTGTATTAAAACAAACTTAGAAAACTGCATGCCCAGAATTTTTCTCAAAAAAAAAAAATTAGAAAAATTCTGACACAAAAAAAATTTGAAATTTTGATTGTTTTTTTTTAGTTTTTATAAAGAAATACATTTTTATAAAGAAATAATAAATTTTTATTAAAACTAACTTAGAAAACTGCATACCCAGAATTTTTCTTAATTTGTTTTTTTTTTAATTTTTTTCTACAAAAAATTTTAAAAAATTTCTGACGTAAAATTTTGAAATTTTGATGAAAATTCAATGATGCTTTTTTAATTTTTATGAAGAAATACACTTTCAAAAAAAAAAATTATTAATTTTTACTAAAAGAGAATTATCAGTAAATCTACACGAAATTCAAAAAATTGTATTTTTTAGAAAATTTGAATTTTTGTTTTTAATTTTTATTAAGGAAAACATTTACCTATATAAAAAAAAAATAATTTTTATTAAAACAAACTTCGAAAACTGCATACCCAGAATTTTTCTCAAAAAAAATTTTAAAAATTCTGACTTAAAAATTTGAAAGATTGATGATGTTTTTTGAATTTTTATAAGGAAATACATTTTTACAAAAAAAAAAATAATTTTTTATTAAAACTAACTTAGAAAACTGCATATTCAGAGTTTTTCTAAATTTGTTTTTACAAAAAATTTTTTCTACAAAAAATTGTAAAAAATTTCTGACTGCAAATTTTAAGTTTTTTTCTAATTTTTATTAAAACTAACTTAAAAACTGCATGCCCAGAATTTTTCTCAAAAAAAAAATAGAAAAATTCTGATTTAAAATTCTGAAATTTGATGATGTTTTTTTAATTTTTATAAAGAAATACATTTTATAAAAAAAATAATTAATTTTTATTAAGCTAACTTAGAAAACTGTATACCCAGAATTTTCTAAATATTTTTTTTTAATTTTTTTTCTACAAAAAATAT